>JAVCKT010017571.1:0-16179 GCA_032273925.1 Rhynchotus rufescens
ATGAGTGGGAGGTATAACTTAACAAAACTTGTGTGTTTACAGGCAGTGTAAACTGATGAAGTTTGCCTAGGGTATGTCTCCACTTTACTGTTGCTTAACTCTCAATCCTGCGCACTGACAATGCCCTGTCAGTGGGCATTAAATCTGCTCATATACTTGGCTAGAAATAGAGAAAAAGTTATTCTGAGCTTTGCACTGTGAAGGAAGCAAACATAGATGTGTTGTGGACTACCATTGTATTTCTTACAATTCCTTGTAATACATTCATGCTCTGTTGTCATGGAATGAGTGATTGTAAGAGGTGAGTAACACAATGCAGTCTGGTCCTATGAGAAAAATACTAATAACATTTATTGACGGGGACAGGCTTTAACAAGGTTCACTGATGAGGTCGTTGCAGGCTTTTCAGACAACAAGGTCACTGCTATTTACTACATGGAGGACAGGCTAACATAAAATTAACAAGGAGATCCTTCCTTTGAGTCATGAAGTTCAGATTGGACTCTCTTGCTTTCCTAGCTCTTTCTCAGAGGAGCCAGGGTGCAGCTGAATCCACTCTTAGTCCCACATTTGGTCAATGGTTTGTTACTATGGGATTATGTGCACAATCAATCCTGAATACAACATAATAAAGCTTACAAAGTTTTAGGAAATTTTAGCATGCCATGCCTACTTAGCATGGATCTGTTGCCGTAAGGGATCTCTTAAGCTTGAGGGTAACCTTGAGAGGCGGCCCTGCTCAAAAGATCCTACTGTACAGTCAACTGCCTTGAAAGGCAGATCACCAGGCTCCATTCTAATGGGATAAGGTGATTGACTTATAGTCATTTTTTCCATGTCAGCTCTGTTGTTACCTCTTTACCCTCAAGTCCATCTAAAGGTCTCCAGCACAACGCAGCCATCAGGATCATCATTACTGGTTAATGTCCCACTGGGGGAAGAGATCAAGGAGTCAGCCACCATAATCAGATCACACCACTGGCGGTTAATACTTGAACAGGGCTATGTGTGAATGATCAAGTGTAGTGTCTATTATTTCATCCACCTCTTATTCTCAAAGACATGGACTATATTGTCTTTATTTGCCCGTCACTGAGCACACTGGAGTCCTCAATCCTTTCTGTTTTTGCTAGACAATAATAATTATTATTGCCATCATCAATCACCATAAAGAGTGTATGAAAGTCATTATGCCAAGTATGAATAGAAACGCTTTAGGAAAAAATAACAATAACCACTGTGGAAGAAGGAGATTTTTGATGAAGTTGAATATATAAATAAACTTCTCATGCTCTAGCCCTTCATTTCAAAGTCTCCCATTGGAAAAAGTCAACATTGCTAATTGTGCAGGTAAAATATAGTGGGAAAATAAATATCACTGGAAGCTCAAAGTGAACATCAACCTCATGAGTCCTCTCTGTGATGCTTTGTTTTCTACTTTATTTTACCTCCAGCAAAACTCCTGCTTTTTGGCTGAAACAAAGTCATGAAAATAGTACAGGATGTAGAAGCAGTTTCTCTCCCATTTTTTATGAAGCTAGCAATAAGGCAGATTCAGGAATGGCTTCATAAAAGACTAGTGTTAGAGTATCTTGAAAGGAATTGATACATAAAGTAGGTACATCGAATATACTTGCCAGAGTCACAGACCATTTGATCTTTGAGTCCCCTGTGGACATTAACTTTTGATTTTATTTTGGGCACCATCAAAGATCTATGGAAATTCTGAGCTTCACATTATAAACACAAAAGTACTATAATTCTTGGTTTATTGCAACTTTTAAAATCTGTTTATTGGGAAAGAATGGAAAGTTTATTAAAAATGTCCTCTTGATGCAATGGCTGGCATGTTGGGAATGCTATTAGTCAATGAATAAATAATGAGAAGTAAAAGTACTACTCAAGAGAAATGGAAACATGCTCCCTGCAACAATATTTATACTTAAAATTATAATTCTTGTCACTTGTATTGAAATTACTGTGGAAAGACATTTCTTTCATGGTGACTTAATTTCTTCTCAAGGTAGAAAAAAAAATGTAGGACCACGCTTAAAAGACATTGATGGGTAACCAGTTAAAGCAAGCCTTCATGTATTTACATACAGGAGATTTTGGGTCAAGTCTTTGCTGCAAGGCTCTTGAAGAGAAAGTTACTTAAGCTACTTGCTGGCAAGAGAAGCTGGGAGTGTTTTCTAGTCTAGTCTAGTTTCCAGGTACATGTGTGCATATGTAGGCCTCAACTGTATTTTTGTTTCTTACTGGAATGCAATATTGGTGTAAAGCATTGTTCCCCCCTTCCTGTTCTCATTCATGCATCAGCAAGACCTCAAGCTCCTGGTTACTGCTTTTCTCAATCCCATTTTCAGACTGCTGACACTTTCTGACTCCAAATCATTCTGTAGTAAATTCCACACCTCCTGCATCAATAAGCTCTTATAAACTGCTTTAAATAGAGTTTATGCTAGTTTCCTCATGTTCTTTGGTTCTCATGTTGTGGGACTTTGTGCACAATAGGTCCACATTCAGCTTACTGCTGAATGATTCTATAAACTTCAGTCACATTCATCTTGTCTCTAAACTGAACAGCCCTGGCATCAACTCAAGAGGGAATATGTTCTGCTCTTTGCTCATTTTATTTGCCATCTCTCATAGCTCCTTAAACTCCACCTCCTTCAAATGCAAGAACCAGAGGTGCACATTGAACTTAAGACACAAGCTCATCAAGGTTCTGTACAGTGGCAAAATGATGCCTGGTCTTACCAAGACCCTTCTGCATGTTGCTAAGCATTCTCTTGGCTCCTTTGGCTACTGCTGCACATTAAGCTAATGATTTCAGAGACCTGTCAGTGATGACTAAGATCTCTTTCCTGAGTTGAAACTTCCAGTTACTCATTCAGCACTGTAGTAGGTATGGTTTAGATTATTTTGTCTCTATTTTTTATTTGCAATGAAACTCATCTGCCATGTTTTTCTTACTCAGTGTTACGAGGTCATTCGGGAAACGACTGGCACAACTGACTAGGCAGAACAGTTTAGTATCATCTGGAAACTTAAGAAATGTCATGTTCACGTGTTCTTTCTTTAAAGTTAAGTTGTCTTGAAGAAAATGATGAAATATAAAAATTGTGCCAGCATTGATCCTTAGGGGATAACAATTGACATCCTGGAAAGTGATAAGTCCTCCCTTTAGCATCCTGTCTAATTTTCCATGTTTCTTATCACCTTGATTATTAAATTAACATCGGATAGTAACCTTGTTAAAGGTTTTTTGAAACTCCAGATACTTTACATCTGCTGGGTGCCTGTGTATTTACTGATACCCTCCTCAGTCTCCAGCAGGTTAAGTAGACAAAGAAGTCACACTGATCCTTGTCCAGCACATGGTATCTGATATGCTCAATGACCCTAACCTTTAATACCAACTTCACCAAATTTCTTAGGATGGGAACTACTCCAGGTTGTAGTTAAAAGGATAATTAATAGCTCATCCAAGCTGTTATTCTACAAGGGATTTGTAACTGGCAACTGAGCATCTTTTGGTGGGTTCTGGGACTAGCAGTTCTTGGGAGTAGTCACTTGCTGCATTCAAAAATACTACCTCTGCATATCATCCTAATAAAACATTGATCCAGTCAATATTTGGGTAGCTAAAATTTTCTGTAATTAATACTTGATCTGATACCTGTCCTAATATCCTTTAAAATTTTAGGCAGAGACCGTAAGGTCACTCTCAAAATATGAATGCCACTAGCAGTGATTAACAGCAGCTGCTATTTTGAGTTACACAACAAGGGTGACTCCCACATCTATGGACAGGTAGAAATGTAAGTGCTTTTCTGGGCTGGGCCAAGGACAACAACGAGGAGAGTGGACCACCTCCTCCCAAGAAATTAAGTTCTTTATTCTAAGGACACCAACGTGGGATTTTTTGCATTTGAAATATGCTTTCATAAAGTAGTAGTAAATCATGTTTTATGGTATTATTAATTATGTATTTTCAGTGTAGGATAAAGGCTTGCCTGTTTTTTAAAAAATTTCCAAAATACTTCGTCATTTTTTTCTTCCCTTACAATATAGAAACATTTCATTATTTATAGCTCTGAGACCGCATGCTTTCAGAATACTCCTCAGACAGAATTCTCCATCTCTTTTGTGTTATAGTAAGCTTTTTGTTATAAGGATTGTAAATAGGATTTATTATCTTTCATTATTAAAACTCAAATTCTAGCTTTGCCCTTTGTATTTCTTAATTACTTGAGGAGGATGGCTTTTTATCAGAGTGCTTTATTTATGAATAAAGTTCTTTCTGTGGAGTCAGTGGGCAAGTTATATTGTTTCTGACATCAGGCAGCAACAAATTAGCTTCCAATTTGGTCTCATTCTTGTCGACATGAGATTTACTTAGTCAACATCTCTAAAATCAGAGCAAAAATAGGTCTCCATGGGCTTGAGTAATTTAATACCTGAAATACAGGACTGAGCTTTTAGTGGCTCTTAACATCCTGCAGCTGTTGTTTACATGATCAGGATATATATACAGAAGGCCACTAAAGGAGACAGAGAGATGCCTGCAGCTCTTGTGTTTGTGGTGTTGGATGTAGCTCCCTATACCTCCAATTTCTTCCAATCTTTGTGCTACAGCTAGATTTACTTTTACCCCAAATTAATGGGTGAGAGGTGAGGATCTGGATGTATGCGAGCAGCCTGGGATATATTCTACTTATAGCCAATGGGCTTGCTAAACTGATAGGGAGTGGAACTGGAGGACATCTCTTTCCCATGATTTGAAGGAGATTATATGTGTCCTCTTTGTATCTTGAGGAGCTTGCTGATTTCTCTGTATCTTTTTGAATGTCCATGTGGTGGCAGTCTCAAAGTATATTTCATCTCAGCTTGGCAAGAGTAATTTAATTCATTTTTCTAATAAGGATTAGATATCAATTCAGGAATGGACGGGAGGGATCCATTGGGTAAAGAAGTTACTCTGGGCAAAACCAAGACACTTTGGTGTGCAGGGCTCCACACCTGTTTCTTGGCATGACAAGGGGACTGTTGCTTCATGCTGCAGAAGGTGGCATGGCACCACCTGCATTTGTTCACATGCTCCTGTGTCGTTCTTACCTAAATGAGGCAGCCTCTTCTGAACAGTTCTGGTTGCTTCAAGGACATTAGGCGGACATGAAACATGGCACAAAACACCCTTTTGGGGAGTACAAGTTGCCACGGTCCAGGGAGCATGCTGATCATTAAACACTTTTGAAGACTGTGAGATGGGAATTGAAGCATCTCTTTGACCATGCTTTACCTATGGATACAGACATTCCTGTTTGGTCATACAATGAAGAGAAAAATCCCAGCTAGTCTGAGAGATACATTGATTCCCAGTCTAGAAGGCAGGATTCAGTCACTTGCCCTCTATATCTGTAAAATAGATAATATATAATAAATCCTTGTTACCTGAGTAACTGTCATGATCTTTGGGAACAAATTCTGTGCTGAGTGGTCTGGAATAATTCAGGTACCCAGTCTCTCTGTGAAGATAGGAAAAAGACAGCTGCTTTTTCACAGGCAAATGGTATTTTGAGTTCTTGCTTTTGTAACTCAATTGGCTGCATATCTGATGGAGTCTACAGTACAACAGGACCCCTCTGGCTTGGTGGGATTTATTTTTAACAAAATATAGTTTGAATTGGGACATGGAATAGGTTAGGAGAAAAATATTACTTGTTAAATTCAGGATTTTTTGTATAAATATTTTCTAGATATTGATACAAGAGAATATTTTGTATTTTTAAGGACATTTGTACTTATTTTAAGGACATTTGTATTTTTAAGGACATTCCAGTGCTAGGTATATGCCATTCATAAAGAAAATAACCAAGCTGTTCAAAAAAAAAACTTTTAAGAGGTGAAACCTTTTTTATATTTTTCCCCCTCTGTCTGAAAGACTGTTTTCACCTCATTCAGGCAGAAGTAGATAAATCACGTGTCTGTTCACTCAGCTCTATTTGACCAGTAAGAGCTTTAAGTGATTCTCTGGGCAACTCAAAATGTTCTAGTGGAGATTGGAAGCTGAGAAAAACCAATCACACTTCCTAAGGTAAGTGGAAAAATAACCATAGAAACAAAACAAACAAATATAAAACCCTATGAATAGTATTACTACACAGGGAAGAATCTTGATGAAGTGTGAAGTATGATACAGGGCAGCTTGCTTGGGGTTTTAGTGGTATGAGTGGTATGCCTCTTAGTTTATTAGCCAGGAGTAAAAATAAAAAACCTCTGAGGTGAACTACAGGGAATTCAAGTCACACTTTAAATATAATCACTGAAATAAGGTTTTAATTTAAAAGTGTTAAAAATGACTAGGCTTTTGAAAAAAAACAGTTTGTTTCAAGAATATCTCTAATGAAATTTATCACCTGTTTAATTACATAGCAGGGCATATAGGAAATATTTTTTGAAACTCAATGGATATGTTATTTGACAAATAACATTTTGAATAACTAAATATGTCACTCTATGTTTATTGACAAGGTTAGTCTACATAACTATATGTGACAAGACAAGAATTTTCAAAATATTATTCAGGAATGTTAGGGAACATTAAAACCTTTGTAATAACATACTCATACATGCAAATAAATACACATATGCATATGAACAAAATTTGTAAAAGTGTTCAATGATTCTGTGTGTGCTAGTTTTTTTGAGAACTCTAAAAACTGATCTCATTTTGTAAGATAAATATTTCATATAGACAAAACCTTTCTCAGATATGTTACAATACCATAAAATGTACACTGTCAGCATATATTACTATTTATTTCTTAGTCTTGATAATAATATATTTACTTAGTTGCAGTTTCAGTTGTCAATCCAAGCTGTATGTAGCGGTGTCAATCAAGAAATAAGCAGGAGAATATTTTAAGAAAAATTCATGAGGAAAATATATGATGCTTCTGAAGAGAACAGAAAATAATTGGATAATTTAAAGATGCCAGAAAAGTGCACTAAAATGCCAAAGCCACACTATTACAAAAAGACTGAGGACATGTATTACTATTGCAAATATTTATCTCTTTTGCAGACTCAGCCTCAACCATCACTATCTGCCACTTTGCATATTTAATCATCTTCTGACTTTCTACTGAAATGGCAGAAAAGAGATCGCATCTGAAATGGAAAGAACCCACTGGGAACTGTTGCAGAAACTTCTCTAAGACAAACAGATGATTCAACTACCACCATTCACTGGAACAAATATTTTTAAAGTACTTTTAATTCAGGTCGTCAATGGATAAATTTCCTGATTCTGATAATTCTTAGGTCTGATTTGGAGTTTAACAATTAAAAGAAAAAGCTGTGGTTATCTGGATCTATCAGCATCAGTGTTAGACAGAAGGTCACATTAAGCAAGATTTGATGGAAGGCTACTCAAATGACAGACAACAATCCGGATGTGTGAAGCTAGTAAATTTGATCTGGATTTTGCCATTGTCCACCTCCAGAGGAATGCAGGAGACATTCCCCTACCCCTTCACCCACACAGCTGGACACAGAGCATGCAGTATTTTCTGGCTGGCAGAGGGATGAACAGGGCATTGCTTTCTGCTGAATGAACCTTGGCTAAAAAATAATTGATTCATGCTGCTTCTGAAAAAATGAGTCTTGTTTCCAAAGTCTTTTCAGGATCCAAGTGCCTAGACTCTCTAGACTTTATTGTGAATTGCACTGGAGGTAGTTGCCAAAATACTTTTATAAGTCTGGCCCATGTAGCTCCAGGCCAATAGCAACTCTCTGACAAATATTGAATTTTTTTAGTCCTTTCTCCCTGAATCTTAATATTTGGTAGTATTGGAGAGAGATGTGCAAGAGATTACTGTAAAGCAACAGATCATTGAGAGTTTAGGACTGTCACATAATTCACAGAAGCCCAGTGAAGACTTCTCAAGAGAATTCATGGGCATTATGGAAAAAATGGCATCTGTCTTGGTACTCTTTAGGGAAACAGAAGCTCCTGCAGACATTGCAGCAATATTTAGAGAAATAAAATGGACCTGGACAGTCATTCTTCACAGCATGGGAGAGAGTTAAAGGAAAAGGAGATGCAATGACTGCTAAATTGAGTAAATTAAACAAACGTGTGCATGCAACAGAGAAAAGAATAAGCAATACAAGATAGAGGAGCTGAAACAGATAGATCTATGAACTGAGAAGGGTGTTGATTTTCACGTTCAACAAAAAGGAAATCAGAAAACAAAAGCCATTGTAGTCATGTTGGTAGCTGTAGAATTGGGCAGTGTGATGCTCTTTGTTCAGTACTTGTTCTGATTTTTTTGAGCATAACAGAGAAGCCTCATTGCATAGTTAAAAGGACCAAATCTGTGACCTACTGAGACTGACAGTAATGCTGTTGAGATTTCAAGATAAAGATTTCAGGTTATGTAATTCCAGCAATGTTAGCATGGAACAAGAAACACAAAAGACTGGCAGTCAAGCTAGGCAAATGTTTCTTATCTAAACCTGAGCATTAAAATACTATGAGCACAGAAATAATATAGCAGTTACAGAAGCTAGTTGATAAGGAAGAGACTGTAGCACTGGAGCACACCACTGCAGTGTGGTAATAAACTATCACTTGAACAACAAAGAACCTCTTTTGATTCATCTCAAGAATTGTGAAATTCAACAAAATTAATGTTAATGTCTTTGAGCTTAAATCCGTTTACTATCCTTGAAATAAAGCTTGAAATAGAAGATAGTACATAATGGGGGGAAGTATATTCAATCTGTGTAATTATATCATCTCTTTAAGAGTCATGTCTTTGCTAGAAATGCATTAGTATAGCAAGCTGGATGGCTCTGTTGTGCATAGCCACCAAGTTTTCTTGTGTAAAAACAGTATATAGGCTTTGAGGAAATGCTGCATTGTAACTTTTTTTTTTTTTGAGAACATTTCTGAGAGAAGATAATACAGAATATTTTCTCTGCCATAAGTTCTCTAAATAGAGTTACTTGTTGAGGGAAAGTTGCTTCCTGGAGACCAGGAATTGTGCCAAAATTACAGTCATGTTTTCTTGTGCTAGTATTCTACATGGCTTAACAACTGTTTCATAGAACATAAAGGAAGCAAGTTATAGAAAGCAAATACCAGTCTCCGCATTTCTGATTTCTCTTCTAGTGGGAAGCCTATCTCCAAGAACCTAGCTCTGACAACTGCTCAGATGGTAAGAAAATCGAAGTCTTTGATTGTAATAGTGATCTCACTAGGGGAATGTATTTTATCCTACAGAGCAATGGCTTATAAGGGTCTACAGTCAAATTGTGCATTCAGTCTTGGAGTAGTGAAGGATGACCTTTCAGATCCACTAGCACATTCAACTTACCCAGCTGAGCACAACCCCCTCAATTCTTATGCTTTTCAGTGTTTACTTTGAGTATCTGCAATGTAACTGGTTGCTCTGACCAGTTCTAAGTCTTCAGGGTTGATGTCTTGCTTATGATTATTCTGCTTTTGCAAAATTCATTCTTAAATATTAGGCTGCTTCTACGCTATGTTGTCGCTTGGTGCTTACAAGCTTCTAAATGGTATGAGCAGTCACTAAGAAGACAATCAACTCCTACAGACAATTACTGGGCTCCTTCACAGCTCGGTATTTCTTTAGGGGTTCTTAATTTCTCAGTCCTGCATTTCATCTAAAGTAATCAAATACCCAATGGAACAAAGCCCATTCTCCTGAGTGTTGAGCTGTTCACCATCCTACGGGTACCAAGGAGTCATCTTAATTTTGTGTTGTTCTTAGTATCTTTCTCTATTGTTCCTCCTTCTTCTGCCCTAAGACCATAATCAGTCGCTGCTTTGGTGTGTGGGAAGCTATAGTGTATCTAGTAAAATTTACGAAGAATTAACCTTTCCTCTTCCCTGAGCCAATTCTGTTAGAATACTCCTCTAGAATATGCTATGCAACAGAAAGTAAATGCCCAGCACACTCTACTGTCCTGATGAGACATCCAGGGTGTGAATTACCACAAGCCCTGACAGCGCATTTCTGTTTCGTGGATTTCCTATTTGAAAGGTATGTTCCCACTGCCTCACTGCTCACTTAGCAGACTTTCCTAGCCTGGTATTGCTTCTTATCACAGTGTGATCTGGCTTCAGGCCTGCTTTGACCAAGTGAAACCACCTCCCCTGCCTTCCGTTTTTTGACACAAAGTGTCTTTTGAATGCCAAAAGACTAAAATCATCCAACCTCTAAGCTAATGGTTTGTATAAAGAACAACAATCATCACCACGAAACTAGAGCAAGATAACTCTCTTAAAAAGGAGAAGCCTTCGAAGCGCTGGGTAAAACAGATTAAACAAGATGCTTGAAAGCAAATCAACTTCCTATCTGCTTTGTCCTTGTAGTGTTTATGCTTTGTTTCTGTACCTTGTTGGAAGTCTAACAACCTTCAGCACCTTCTTAGTGCAAAGCAAACTACAGTTTCCCTATAACATTTCCTTATGGCTTCTTAGGAAATGTCTGACACTGCCAAGAACTCATTTTGGGGCAAGGTACAGCTTGCTCTTTGGAGTCTTCCTTTTTTTTTTTTTTCTGCAATTATGCGCCTCACTTTACAGCCTAGAAAAAAAATCTAGAATCAAGAATGCTCATTTGAAATAGTGTGGGAAAAATTTCTCCAGCTTTCTAGTAGAAAAAAAAAATCACGAAGCATGGTAGCTAAAACATTGAAGCTTTCTCCTTTCCCAGTCTTCTGTGTGATCTTTTTAACAGAGCATACCATAATGCATGAATCAGTTTGCACTATCCATCTACTGCACTATACAGTGCTGCTCAAATTAAACGGAATTAACATAATTATCTTGCACTCTTTTAAAATGTCCGTGAATTGAGCGTCTTTAGATCACCTAAAGTCACACTGTACAATTTCTCTGTCTTGTTGGAAATCTCTCCTGCACACACGCATATATTTTTTCTCTCCTCCTTGAGTAGCTGCAGCACTCAGACTGTGATTCTGTTTCTCACCCACCTCATGTTTTTTGTCTGTTTTTTAACAGGATGTATATGTGTGCTTAGGCACTGGTTGTCAGTTTGCTTCCTTTTTATTTTTGGCTTCCATTGACATCAGCCTGATCACTTTTTTGTGGCAATCTGTATGTTGATCATTATCATAGGAAAATGAGCCATCCTTGCTCTTTGGAGGCCAGGCCCTTCGCTAGAGCTGTCCCTCTTTCCTTTGTTTGGCCATTTCTCCAAAAAGGATGAATGGTCTGTCCCAGGCTGGGACCTACCTATCAAAAAAGTCTTTTGGAAATCTCCAGAGCTGCATGCGAATGCCAAAATTCTGAGCCCTGTAATGTAAATATTTACTTCAAGACCTATATTACCCTCACACCTGTGAATGAAGTTAACAGAAGTCGTGTCTGAGTGTGTACAGTTCTGTTTTGTTACACACAATAAAAAATGGGTCATTTGAAAATTAGTCAAGAATTTAAGTCAAAGTATTGACTTAAATCTTGTGCACCTCAAATTCCCATCTGTAACTTGCTTGTTGCATAAACTCTCTGTTCTGTACAGGGCTTTTGTGCAGATAAATGGATTAATATTTGTGAACTATTTCAATGGTGCAGGAAGGATTGCTGTAGTAATGCTCCTAAGGGAAAGGGTAATTATTTCTTCAGTGTTTGGTTTGTTAAGTATATATGTAGCCTAGGGCTATGCAATGAAGAATGAGAAGCAAGCAAACAAATACCAAATACTTATTAAATGAGCACTGTCCAGCCTATGCACAGAAGGGAGCAAGAGTCTTGTGGAAAGCCCAGAGAGTGTTTAGTCATGGAGTGAAATACAGGATACATTGACAGAGGTTGCTAGTAACCCTGAGAGCTGAACTGAAGCTGTCCAGACCACTGTAACTGAGGCATTTCCTAATGTAAAGGGGCATGACTTAAAATGTTGGCAAAGTTATTTTAACATAGGCTTTGTGTAAAATATCAGAAAAGGATAAATGGCATGAAGACGGCTGGTTTTCATCACACAGAATCAGTATGTAAGAATTTGTAATGACACTAATAAAAAAATATGATGGCAGACTACAAATAGAATACTAAAGAAACTTCTTTTAATACCGTAATTGAAGTTAATATCTCTTGAAGAAATTGTTTCAAACTGTTGTTATTGTAAAAGTGACTAATACTGGCTTTCCCTTTCTCTATCCATCTGTTTATGAGAATTAATCACATTTATATAATCAAATTATACATATTATGGTATTTCAGTTATTATTATGTGTAGTAATTGCTGGCATATATCAACTTGTAAACAGCAGATATTGTATTTTGCTGTACAAAAGAGGTAAAAATATGTGATCAATGTGAATTACACACCTACTAAGCTCCATGAAATTTAAATGAATAAGTGGCCATTTTATTAACTATTTGATGACAAACAGCCACTAGAATTTTTATGTGGCCAAGAATTCTATATTATATCTCACAAGCATGTTTTAACCTTCTAAATGAATTATTCTATTAAACTCAAATAAACTATTTAAGGGTTTATGTGAAAGAAAAGGAAAACTTTTAAATCCTCTGACAGGTGCTGTGTCCCCACAGAGATGGAGATATTTTCTGCTCTAATAATAATTTGTGTTAGTCGAAATCAACTCCATATCCTTTGTCAAGTTGGCATGTGCATTTTGAAACAATTCAACAAATTGGATTGGAAGATTCTACCTCAAGGTCCAAGTAGTCTTCTAGAGTATGTTTGACTAGAAGACAGTTAAATTTGATGGTTCACTTGTAGGTGCTATGGATAAAATTGTTTGAATGGGGCCACTTATGCAAGTAAGTTAACCTGTTTTTGATCCTCTATGATAGCAGCTCAGGTGTTGGGAAATTAGGCTATTTTCGCACATGAATGTAACAATGAACTTATCAAAATGGTTAGCAAATACGCTGACCAAATATGTAGTAATAGCAACTGTGACCAAAAACTAATTGACTGTAAAATCAGTGGTGTCAGTAGAACATCTAAATGGCTTCCCCAATTGAAGAAACCACTTCAGAATTAAGGAATTATTCCTCTTCTTTTTCTAAAGATATGGTATTTATTTTTCAATAATGTTTGTTATGCCAATATGATAGTCAACACTAGTAAATGTACAACTCAAGTAAACTCAAGAAACATGTAAAGCAAAAGGAATAGAACTAGTTCTAAAGGGAAAATCATACACTTAAAAGATTCACAATCAAGATTTCATAATTTCCTGGGATTTACAAACAAAACCTGTTTATATTTTTGCCAACAAGGCAAAAAAATTAAAAGACTCAGTCAAAGAAACCATGGAATGGTCATTGTCCTGTGAGAAATTCAAGCTTGTTATTAGATTATTATTAGAGTAGATATGCCACAAACAGTGTTCTGTAGCATAAGTCATGCTAGATCAACAGCCAAGCGGGAATGTTTTGGAGTAAAACAAATTTTATATATATGTGTGATTTTTGTCCATATAATTGTTTTCATATAGCAAGGAAAGCATTAGTAATATAATCATCTAGAATTTTAGCACCAGGTAAGCATGATAAATTATTTTAAAGACTTCTGCAATTATACTCTGATACCCAGGGCATGATAGCAAAAGACTGGAAATAAAGACACCTCTGAGTGGAATAAGAAATTTAATGAAATATAGTTTATCAAAAGCATGAAAATATTGTCTCAGGAGAAACATAAAAGTTATAGTGTGCTGCATCCTTGTTGTTGAGTTAAGGAACTGTGAGTTTGTAATGAAGTATATAAGCATAAAATGTACTGGTTATGTCTACACTGTGTGAGTATTCGTGCTACATTCCCTAATCTCCCCAGCTGCACTCTCAGTTGATGTAAATCTGTGTAGCTCTTCACTGACTCCAAGTTCTCCTCATACTCCAGAATACTTATTATAAATTTCCAGTACTATTCCCAGAATATCAGAGAGTGCTACCAGCATCCTTTTGACATCCATTTGCAGGGAAATTTATGCCAAGGAAAATATGCCACACACACTCCTTTGCAGTGTCAGTGTATGTCCAGGGTCTTGGGAGCAAAGAGATAAGTCAAAACACCGATACAAAATCATCCTATATTTAGGTGTTGAAAGGTAGGAAAGAGGTAAACCAGGAGGAAAATGTGAGGATTGGCTGGAAGAAAGGACTGCAGATACTGTCTATTGACTGAATTCATCTTCCCAAAGTCTTCAGTGATTTGAAGAATGATTTATGTGAATGGAAGAGATTTCACCCATGGGGAAATCTGATCGCAATGCATGCTTTTCCAAAGACTATGCATCAGCTTCCTATTTGCAAGCTAAATATTGCTTATTAATTATTAACATTCAGGAAAAGGTGTCTACAGTCTATCTGTGATGCTGTAGCAAAATTAGATGAGAAGTCAAAAAGCACTTAGGATAAATAATAGATGATTAACATGTCTTATAAATCAGTGTATCATGTTATTTTAATTTGTTTTTTTTTCTTTTTCTTTCCTTATTCTTAATTTTTATCTGTATTCTTTTTGATAGTACTCTCTGACTCAATTCTCTTATGTATTGGGAGCAAATCCTGTTTTATTTATAGGCTAGGGTAAAGTTTAGTATAGGACTTAATAAGAAAATTGCTAAGTGCTGTAATACTGTATCATTATGTTCCTCACACTCAAAAACTAAAGGGCAGTATGTTAAATTTGGCTTTTCCTTGTATTTACCTGACACAGGTCAATTAATAAAAATGTGTGTAATAAAGCTACTCAATTAAATACCTACTAATAAAGATTGAACTGCTATTTAATAAAATGTTATCATCCTAAGAATAGGATAGATGGTAATAATAACAACAATAATGGATAATTGTGTACACCTACTGAGAGGAAGCTTATAGCCCATTCTGAAAGGTCAGTTTATATTTTTATTATTTAATGTAATATTCTATTATATTGCATTCTATTAAGTTTTCTTATTTTGCAGATCTGGTTTTCCCTCTTGCTTTGCTGCTGTATTACCTATCCTATCAGCCATTCTGTCTATTGTGTCTTTCCTACTGCCTGCTTGCTGGATTGCTCCCTTATATGATGAGCTCAATAAGTGACAACCCTGAAAGAAGCGTATGTGCAGTTATCTAATCACACAAGCTCCTGTCTACAGAGGAGCTCTGTGCTTCTATGCCTTTCTGTGCAAGAGCACTTCTGGCTTTACTATTTGACAGGAAAGCAATAAGCAGAGCCTGACAATAGTACAGTGCAGAACAGTACAGTATTTGTAGATAGCTTCCAAAATATAAATGCAATTTGCTGTTACAGGTATACAGACTACCAGAAAAAATATTCTATCAGTAAAAAAATCTCTGTTGACATACAGTTGTATATTTAGAATACTGCAATATATAATTTATTTCTGCTAGAGTATCTCAGGTGCTTGATTTTAGCATCTGTGGGTAACTTGTAGTCACTAGTTCTCATGCATTCACTATTCCATTCATAACTTTAAAAAGTGGGTCACAGGCAATAGAGTCCAACTGATGAACTTGACCCATGGAAGAAAATGAGAGTGTTAGAACTGTAAATTATTTTCTCATGAGGCTCAATGATAACATTTTATAATTAAATATTAAAATGTGTATTTTTTTCAGATAAACATTTCCTAGCAAAAAATTAGAGATAGAAAAAATGTAGACATGTCAATGATTTATTTTTATCACACAAGCTTTTTTAAAAAAAATGTGGAGAGGGGATTACAGTTCTGTAACAGAAATATTCTATGAAATCAGCATTAAAAATTCAAAGGTTGTATCTGTGCTTTGCTAGGTCTTCAACCACATTCACTTTCTAAGTCTTGATAAAATTTGTATTTCTTATATGTATTTCTCTTCTATAAATATTTTCACACAATGCTATTGGGTATGTTTTACTGTCTCTTGAAAACATTGGGAATATTATCAGTTTATTACTTATTGCCAGGATAACAGGATGAGTATCTTCAAAGAATTGAACTGAGGTTCAGATGTCACACAGTAAGCAGTTTTTCATGTTGTCCTTAACAGTGTACTCTATTATGTGTTCAGGCCACACTAAGTGCCCAGATTTATCAGAAAGAAATCTATTCCGATCCAACCTTAATCCCACACTCAAAAGAAATATATGT
>JAVCKT010017574.1:0-10056 GCA_032273925.1 Rhynchotus rufescens
TTTTATGGCTATTAGTCAAAAAACCCCAAAATTCAATTCAATAGCATGTGATCTGGGAGAGGTGGGAAGAGAAGGACAGGAGAAGAGAGGGAACATTTTTAAACATCTTTGCTGTTTCACGGTGAATGACTGGTGGCTCAGTTTTCCAAATAGTTTTGCATTTGTGTTTTGCTACTTTCATTTGGACCATGTTTTTCTTTATCATCCTTATGTGAATATCTTGAGACAGTTTATCAAATGTCTGCTATTCTGATCCTTCAGCAAAGCCAACTGCTCTCTCATAGGAAAAAAATTAGATTGGTTTGACATAATTTCTTGAAAAGTCCATATTAATTCTTCCAGATGTTTTAAAATAATCTTGAATCTGATAATTGTTCCAATATGTCTTAGAATCAAGATTGACTTCTCTATAATTCTCTAGGTTTTTTTTTTCCCCGTTAAGATCAAAACTATGTTTGTCATTCCCTATTTTTGAGGGCAACAAAACTATTTTTCAAAAGTTCTCAAACATTTTTGTTTTCAACACCATTGAGATTTCATCAGCCACTTCTCTTCTTAGGACAAAATTCACTATACCTGGCTAATATTTAACATACTGTGACCTATTTTTCTCCCTGTTTTCTTAACTGCTCATTGTGCTGGCTATTTGATCTTATGTAAAAGAGCATAAACCTTTGGGTTTCTTGGCATAATTACTCAATAAATTTACAGATGTGCCACAAAGAGTAAGCCTAGAACTGTTTAGCTTCCCTCTTTCAGCGTAACTTCAGTCATTTTGTTTGCCTGTGAGTTTATTATATTCTGACGTTCCTTTTAAGAAGTTCTGCAAGATGAAAGGAATAATGCTGTCACCACTAATGCCAAGTGTGTGTACATTGAAAGTGTCAGTAGGATAGTATAGAAGACACTTCATAATTGTGATAGTTAAGGATCCCAGTGGGATTTGATATCTGCCAGCATCCAGTAACTTCAGCACAGACAGGTGGAAAAGGATGAGGGAAATATAGTTGTAGCCTCAGGCAGATACTCGGCTAATGCAGCTGTTTCATGCATTCTGGCAACATGACTAAGTTAAAATCAAATAACATTCCTTATGCCAATATTTCTTACCTGCATATGAAACCAGTTGTCTTTCATTTTACAAAAACATGATAATTCAAAGAGCATTAAAAAATGTACTGTTTCTTGCACAGAATTTATATCTTGCAGCTGCACACTAATCCAAGTGAAATGGAGTAGAGTTTCACTTTATCAGCCAATCATAACTTTAAACTGTTTTTACAATTCATCGTACAGTTTTTAAAGCCAGATTTAAGTCTGTATATGAAAAATAGTCTACTTGATGTATGAAACCATAGATTAGTCAATACGTATTTAAAGAAGTACTTTAGTAATAACAGAAAAATGGCTTTAGTGAGTTTATGTACTAAACTCTGAATGGTACACTTGAAATGCAAGTGCTATGCTATCACATAGTACTGATGTGATGCTGATCCTGGTACTGTACATGTACATGTACATGTACCTGGTACATGCTGATCCTGGTACTGTTTGACCTCTGTTGTATTTAGATTATTCTCTTCCACACTCAAGTTTCCTATTAGTCCTGATAACAATTTTGCACCAAATGGAAGCCAGAGTGGACCTGTGGTGTCCACAGAATGTTTTTGATCCCCTAGTTGGGATCACATAAGGAAAGCAAACCAACAGATATCTAGTAGAGCTAGTGGCTGGATGTGCCATGTAGGGATGCTAGGATGCTCTCTTTGGCTTCCCTAGAAGCTTGACTGACAACTCGATTGTGTGTCTCTGTTGGGAAAGCCATGTCTGTGTCCTTATGCCCCATTCAGTGCCTTATTGGGTAGTCTTAGAATTAAAGAATGATTAATTCCTTGTATTAGGATGAAAAGAGGAAAGTTGTCATAATATGTGTTGGCAGCAGCTGTACTCAACTTAGATATGGTCTCATGCACTGTTTTGATAGCTAACTCTTAAGCAAGACTTAGAAAAAAGGACATCTGCGAGTATAACTGATCAAGCTTTATGCCTTCTTGGTCCTTCTTTCCTTTTTTTTTTGTTAATTTACTTAATAGACTAGAAATGTAATTGATGCCTGTTATATTTATCTATTATTTTTGCTATCATTCAGCTTCTAAACACATTAATAGTCAACATTTTTTTATAACTAACTCCTTTCCTATTTCAACTCTATTTTTTAGAAGTCACTTCCTGCTTCAGAAATATTTTCTGGAAAAAAGTCAAGAATACTTAAATACCTTAAACAGGTCTTACAAGTTAACAAATCTGCTATAATTATTCTTCAGGCTACCTCTGGCTCCATGCTTTAAAGCTATCAGAGTTTACTGTTTTGTGAAAAATATGTTTTACTTTGTTTGGACATGCTTGTCATAAGTTTCTCAGTATATCATTATCCTATAAAACCTCCCACTGGCAGCGTCTGGAAGAAAAAAATATAGTGTAAACTATAGAAGATCTAATGGCAGCTTCCTGCCAACTTTCATTCTTGAATCAACAACATTTGTTTTTGTTTTTGCTATTGTAAAAATATGCCGCAATCTAGTCTTTCATGTAAATTTGCTAATTTTATTTATCAGACTAGTAGAGCATATATCCATATCTTCTACATTCCCCTATTTTTTCTCCTTTTCATTCCATGATATCTTTATTTCTGGTTATACCATCAGTGAGTGTTTTCACACATAAATTATATACCTAAGAACACTCATCACTAGAAAATTTACTGCTTCTAATATCTTTCTCATGAACAGTTGTGTTTATTTCTGAGTTGACTTCTCTGGTAAAGACAGCAATGCTCTTTACTTCAGTTCTTTGTTTTTTCAAGACTCTCATTTTAGATATAATAGTGCGTATGGGACCATGTGGGTTTTTACTATAAGATTATTTTGGGAATATTGACATGCTGTTAGTTTCTAAATGCAACCCTGAAATAATAGTGGATTGCTGTCTATATTTGCTGTGCTGCTTCTGCCCTGCTGAAGCCAATGGCAGGAAGCGGAGACATCATTTATCCTGCCTAACAAGTACAATAGTTTTTTCTCTTTATTATTTTTCTTTGAAACTCAATTTGAATATAAGGCTGGGGTAGGGGAGGGGATTGCTCTCCTTTAAGAGAACTAATTTTTATACTATTTTTTTTCTTTTCTTGAGCTAGATTACTTAATACGATTGCATCAAATAGCTTAAGATATGTCTTAGGTCAAACTGTATTCATAATGCAGTACAGTAGGATCCCAGTTATTCAAACAACTTGTACAACACTAAATTTGTCTGGATAACTCAGTTTGTATCACAAGGAGTCACTGTCAGACAGGAAGACATGTTAACAGTTCATTAGCTACAGCAAGGCAGTTGGTTAACCGGGATCATGCTGTGAATGTTTAGCTTTTCTTGACCAAATCCATTACGTGTAGAAAGGCTATAATTCTTTTCTTTCCATTTGTAGAAAGATTCTTTAATATTGCCTAATTCTTGCATCCTTTGCCTTTCTTAACCTAAGAAAAAGGGGTGGACCATACCAATGATAAGTTTGTATCAGAGCAGCTGAATTAAAGTGCCATAATATTGTTAAACTCCTGAAAAGTAAGGTATTATATAATCTCATTTTTGTACCTTGACATAGAAGTAATACCACTGGACTTCTTGGGGGTTTCTCAGTGTCCCTTATACTCAATAAGATCAGGAAAAATACAGCTTTTACAGAAAAAAAAAAAAAGTTGGAATTACATACCCCTTGTTGCCTCAGTTAAATGAAAGCTATTGAAATCTCCCACAGTTCTGTGTAGAGATGTTCCTGGGGAATTCATCTTTGTGAAGGAAAGAAGTTTAGATGTCCTCTCTGTGCTCTCTGTAGTGATTTTGAAGGTCCTATGTACATACCTTATAACTGGAGAAATTAGATATTTGAGAATGGAAATTGGTGGTCTTCCAGGCAATATGGGATCTGAAAGTGCTAAATCCTTTAATAAATAAACCTTGATTCAGACTGGAATGTCTTGGCTTGATCTTAAAGGTGATATTATGAGGGACTTCTAGCTGTTGACTAACCTCAGAGATAATTATCTGCACATTCCAATCTTGTTCTGCCGTCAGCAGTGCCTGAGGTCTAAATGAAGCAAATGTTATTTCCACTAGAAGTATATTATATTTAGACTATCCTCATATCCAAATATTTTAGGTATTATTTGCATCTTGATGGAAATATAAAGTATAAAATAATTAACTATATAACCAGCTTCTTAAAGTGTCTTATATATTTAACAAAAGAGCTATGACTTCGATCCTTGGTAGTTTTCTGAATATGGTATTGGATGGGATGGGAGCACAGTTAAATTTTGTGTCTTTCTATTTTTGTTATCCTCTGGATGAAGGAACAAGGCTTTCTTCACAATTCTTTCCTGAACATTTCAGAGGTGAGATCTCTTAAAATGCGATAATACAGCATCAAGGATTTTGCTCGTAATGTAGATCAAATGCTCAAAATTCATTTACTCTAACACCCACTGGAGCTGATTTAAAATATCAAATAGCCCAACTGAAACAGTGTACATATGAATCAGAAGAAGCATCATCTTTAAGTAGCAAGGACCTTGAAATGGATGGAAATGCTCTCCTGTTTATGAAAACAGTGTATTTAATTTAGAATACTTACCTGCTTAGTTAATACACAAGATATCTAAACAATTTTGCTTTTGTTTTATATGTTTTACCTGGACTAGTAAAACGAGAAATTTGATGCTTTATGATAATTAGTAAAATGGCGGGTACAGCAGAGCTTTCTGTACCAAAGTTTGTGCTTGTGGATTAAAGACCTATACAGAGTTGCAAAAGATAGAAAGCACTAGTCTGCTGTGAATATACATTTGTTCATAAACTCTCTCTAATATGGCTTTAATTTATCCTTAGTTGTGAAATTTTCTGTTCACTGATAGGTACCCTAGAACTTAAAGACTTTCAGATGTATAACTTGATGTGGACATGGTCTCTGAAACTAAATCTTTCTCTTAATGAGAGGAACATAAAAGATTACATGCAAATGAATTAACATAAATCTGATGAGAATTATTTTACAAAATTTGAACTATGGCAAAGGTACTTTGCCAGGTACATGAAAGGTACATGAAAGGTCCAGCAGACCCAAAATATGGTTCTGACTGATCTGGTTCAAAGTATTTAAATATATCAGTCAGTTTACATCTCCCTGCTGAATGTTTTGAAGTCCTATCACTTAGCTTGTCTTCTTAAAGTCTTTTACCTGAAAATAGTGAATAATACCAACATGTTGATTTTTTGTTTTCTATTTATACTCTTCTGATTTTTGTTTTATGTGGGAAAGAGCCTGAGGGAATAGCTAGGAAAGCAAACCTTTAGCTGCAAAATTAAAGGTAGCTTGTGTTAATTAAGGAATCTTGTTTTCACCAAACTGTCTAAAGTAGGTACAGTTCAGGAAGTGCAATTTAGGAAGCAAGAAAGCTCTTGCTAATGTCAACAGCTTCTTGAAGAATGTTGTTCTTCAATATTTATTCTAGCAGAGGTCAAAAAATTTCTTGTAATCCCTAAATAACAAAAATTGCCTTATCACATTTTTTTGCACATTGCACATAGAATCTATACACAGGCTGAGCAATAACTTTGAAAACCAAAAAAAATAGTAGTTGGGAAATCAATCAAGTCCTGCATGGAAATTCTGTTGGAATATTTCAACTGTGATATCTTTAGGCCAAGAAGATACTAAGACACAAAGCACCACTTAGTTAAGTGAATATATTAAGCAAAAGTTAAAAACTGAAGCACTCCAAGAAAAATAAGAAAATGTTGTATATAACCTAGACCAGCATGTTGGGAAGATAATATGGAAGAGAGGGGGCTTAGTTCAACAGATTCTAGTACCTTCCAGAAGAGGCAGCTTTATGATAGATATATTCAGAAGCTGAAAAAGGACTCAAATAGATGAGGAAAATTGGATCCCAACATACCCTACTGGAGGAAGTACTCACGCAGAATTATGAGAGTGGAGAAGCAACTGAATTTGAAGAGAGTTAACTACCATTTTTTGTTGCCTTTCTTATTTTTTTCTTGTTCTTGGTGGATGTTGCTATAGTTTAAGCAACGTGGAATGTAACGATGAGATGAATGACAGTGCAAGTTTTATAATGTTCTTTCCCTCCTCCTTTTCTTAGTCTGGCAAAACGAAATACATCACTGAACAGAAATGCATTGCCAAATAAATTGCTACAGTGTCAAATGCTTGTGAGAAATGACAAACAAACAAAAAACTTCACCAAATAGGTGAAGTCTGAGGTATGGTGCATCCATGTGCTTGGGCCATGGTGTGACAGAACTGAAATCTTTGTGTTCATTGCAGGTGATGTGGTATTTTCAGTGTCCATTTTTGGCTTTTTTTGCTTGAAAATGAATATGTTATTCAGCATTTTTGTTTTTCCTGGAAATATTTTTATTCTTTGGTAACTGCTGCTCTTGTTCACAAGCAGAGGTGATGAGTTTTCCAGGAGCTAATTTTGAGTAAAACCGTTATTTGAACCTCGTCATTTCCTCCTCTTTCTATCAAAGAATGATTGAGGAAAACTGCAATTTCAAAGGAACAGTATTTTTCTAGTTCCTCCCACCTGATTTTCCTCTCCAATCTCTGGGATCAGCGTCTTTCCTTCCTAGTTTTATTCCTGCAAGGCGTGCATGTTTGTGTAATTCTGTTTGTTCCTTCTCTTTGCAAACTTGCTTGGCCATGTTCCCTGCTGTCACCCAGGTGTAGTGCAGCTGATCTGGTGCACAGGGCCAGGGCTCATACAAGAAGAACTTGTGCTGTTTGTGGCTTGTGTGTGGAACAGTTCATGGAACAGTTTGAACTTCTCAATTTCTTTTCCTGTGTTTCACCTCTGATTCTAGAAAAATATAACTAGGTGGTTAACTAAAATATTATTTGTCTAATTATTAAGTATTATTTATATGTAAGTATTAACATTTCTCAATAGGAGTGATTTGCAAATGGATGCGTCACAGCCAGAACTTGACTCTTTAAGGAAAGTCATGGTATGTCTGTAGACTTTTAAGAGTTACTTATATAGGGGTTATTGTATTACATACAGTAGCAATTGCTTTATTTTAATTTCTAAGCGTGTAGTATGTCCAGATGGCACTGGCAGTTTTTGTACTAGGCCTGTAAAACAACAAAAATGTGATATAGTTAGGTAAACAGGAAAAGCCCATCTGCATTAAAACAACAGTGCAGGTTCAGATTTATTAGATATGAAATAGTAAAATTTATTTTTAGAAGCCACACTACTAAAGATGATACCAAATTTCCTTGATACAGAAAACACACCTCGTTATCAATTGCACAAATCTTTTTATTCCTCTTTATGCATCTTACTGTTCTTTAATTTGTATAAAAACTGTCTTGAAAATCTTATTTTCCGAAAGTTCTCATGTAAAATTGCCCAAGTATTTTCATGCACTAGCATAACCTTAATAAGTGTTAACTTACTTTTTCACAATGTGAAAGCACATTGCAGTATGTGGAAAAATTCTCTAATGTGCATGAACTACCTTTTTTGCAGTAAGACTTAACACATGCCATGTGATTCCCTGGTTTTTTAGAAATATTTCTAACTTTAATAATATATTGCAATTATGGATTAAAAAGAGCAAGGAAGTAGCTTTGTGCTGTGTAACCTAACAAGTGTGCTAAGAAGCAACTTTTGGCAAGAAAACTCCCAGTTTGCCCTCTCTCCCTGAAGTTGACCTGGTGGATGAAATAGTAGATGTGTGTATGATTCTAGGCATGCCTTCTCCAAAGATCAACATTTGTACACACTTTAGTCACCTTTTATACGTGGTGCTATTGACATTAAGCAGAGAGGCCAGTCTGACAGCGCTGTACTTTAACACCAGCTAAAGAGTTGCTCTGCTCTACTTGCATGGTTTATCTAAAAGGACTCAACACTGAAATCACACAGCATAATTGTTTTCAGTCAAAAAGACTTCTCTTCCAGCTACAATATCGTGCAGGACGACTGAGTGTTCTACTGAAATCAATGCTTGTTCAATAGCTAATTCAATTACATATTTTTTATGTTTCTGGAAACACTAGGCTGAGTACTGTAATTTATCAGTATATTACATCTAAATCTAGTTTCATTTGCACAACTATAAAACACCTTTAATGCTACTTTTGTAATTAGGTTTGCACAGTATCAAGAAAGTGCAAGTTAGAGCAGACTGAGGTCACTAGTCATTTACAATATGCTCAAATGAGGCTCAGTGGAAAAAGAGAGGAAAGCAGTAAGATATATCAAGGAAATGTTTCATTTTCAAACTAAATGGGAAACTACTGCAGTTGGTACTCTTTCTGTAAGAAATTGGATTGTGCAGGTGTATGATTCTGTTCCCTTCTGGGGAACACTTGGGTGATTTTTAAAGTTGAATGAGGTTTATGGTGAAGTAGGCTTTGACAGTGCAAGATTTTCTTCAGACAAAACAACACTTTGAACAGCGTATCTTTATTGACATGTTGGGAAGATCTATTTTTCAGTTTATTTTGGCATCACAGACATCAGAATGTGACAACTAGCTACTCCACCTGTAACTGTATTTTGCTGTGAAAAGGACAAGTGAAGGAATTTCCGAGAAGAGTTTTGCCCTTTTGTCCCTCCTTTTCAGTTTTGCAGGAGGTCATCTTCTCATGTTCGTACTGGCTCATACATTGTTATGTAGTTGAATTTCATTGAGAATACTATAATTGGAGGGGATATTTAACAAGGTGAACTCTGTTTAAATCATGACAATATTTCTGGACTATAGCAGATGCCTTGTTTTGTTTGCACTTCAAGACAATCTTTGCTTCTGCTTGTCTAGAAACATAGCTCTCGTGTACATAGGTTAACAAGTATCATATTTAATTTTAAAAAGGTGAATCATTTCTCACTTTTTAGAATTGAAGCAATGTACAGTTTTATTGTCAGAGATGAGCTTTCTTGCATCCATTGTTGATTTGGGTTGCAGTTTTGTTTTGACTTTTGTTTTGACTGACTGTTACAGATATTTTCAAAATTATTTCATTATATTTTTTCAATTCTAGGTGAAATCATTATAGACATTGGAAGTCCATATAATGAATCCAAGAGGTACATTGTTCTGGTCCTGTGTTTTTATTGAACTGAGGTTCAGAATAAAAGGTTATGAAAGTTCTAATTGACAAAATCAAGGAAGTTAATTTTTTAATCTATTTCCCAGAAATGTCTGGAAAATCCTACATAAATGTAGTAAAGACAAATTACTAATCATTCCATAAGATGTATATTTCTTCTAATCCTTAAGAATATATGGGAAGGTCATGGTTTCCATTAAATTCTAGATTTTTTTATTTTCCTGTGGTGATGGACATCAGGTATCACCATCATAAAGCCATCTCGGTTAAGATGATTGCTAGCCCGAATGGGACAGTGAGTACGCAAATGATAAGGAAACTGAAGTACATCCTCTGTTTTCACTGTGATCCCTACAGGTCTAGATTGGAAGTTTGTAACGTGTCTATATGATCTCTCTTCTTTAGTAGAACAAAATTAAGCTATATGTATTATCAATATAATATTTAGCAATAGTATTAAAACATTTCAAAGCCTTCTTTATGCAGTTAAGTAATCTGAATAAGGTTGTGATTTCACATACTGCAGCATGGTATCCTGCTTGATAACTGCGTTCTTGTGGACTTGGTGAACTGTTTCATGGGGATTGCAGAATTTGCAGTCCTACTGACACTGCATTGCTGGGCGATATCACTGAGCTCTGCTTGCTTAGTCTGAGATCTGAAAACACAAACTGAACAGTTATCCTGGATTTTATAAATCTTCTGCTTACTTTTCTGTCAAAACATTCACTGAGGATGTTTGTTTCAAAGCTTATGTATGTTCTAGAGTATGGCTACATTTTTTCTTCTCTGTCTGCATCCAAAGTTGTATGAAACACGTGTCCGAATTTTCTGTTTAAAAAAGTTCAGGAACA
>JAVCKT010017578.1:0-28411 GCA_032273925.1 Rhynchotus rufescens
ACAGAATATTCAAGGTTGGAAGGGACCTCTAGAGATCATCTAGTCCAACCTTCCTGCTCAAGCAGGCACACCTACACACCTACTTGCATTCTCCTTACTTGCATTGTGGTTGTTGGCCCCAATATTTGAGAAATGCAGTAAAATATCCTGCATAGAGGAAGATGCTTGGAAAGAAAGCACCTTTATGGTATTTATTTAACAATTGTTATTGAATCCATTTTAAGAAGGATAAACAACTGCTGCTTGAAGTACCAAAATATTTCATGCAATTCTTTCTTGACTCTTCAGAAAAAGTATTTTACAGATCTTTCCTCTCTGAATCTAGAAAATACTCCAGTTCATCTAGGGAAATACTGCTTCTGCCAAAGGTTGATATTTTGTCACTAAGTGCTTGACTCCCAAACAGCTGGACGCTGCAAGTGCCAAAAACACCACCACATGTTCTACTTTTAAGCTTTGGCATACTTGTTAACTCTCTGGCAGAATACTTGCTCATCCAGCAGAAATTTTGTCACCATTTTACTAGATTCAGCAGTATTTAACTTTCAGGAAGGAGTTTAGCCACACAAGTGTGGTTTATCATGGAACTGAAATTTTTAGTGAATTCACAAAGAAAAATGGTGGATTCATAAACACTTTTTACTCACATGTGAGGTAGGTAGTCTCCTGCTTTTTGAGATGTCAAGAGACCATGGCAAACAATCCTGCCAAGACCTAGTTACGTTCAGTACAGGCAGTGCTAAGTGCTGAACAACTACAGCAAGAAGACTTGAAGCAAGCTGGAGAACCACAACAGATATAAAAGGAGAAAATTATAATGATAGAGCTTTTTTTTTTTTTTTTTTTTTTTTGGAAGTACACTGTCATCATGCCTCAATTAATATATAGTAACAGAGAAAAAGAAATAGAAGTTCATGACCAAGCAGTAATAGATAAGAGAAATTACGCTGGTATGTTGACAAAAGGTTTAAAAGCAAATAGGTGTGAGTGTTGAAATCTGCCCATGAAGACCTCCAGATTTCTTGCCCATCTGAGCCTCTCCAAGGACTTGGACATAATGAAACAAAAGTGCATATGTTGCAGACATTGGTTCAGGCTCACCAGCTATGGTGAGAATTCAAAACACAGTCTACTGGGTCACTCATTAGTCTCACAGAAGTCAAGTGGATTTCCTTCCTAAAATGATCTGAAGATTTTCTGCAGAAGGCTGTCAGGAAAAAAAAAATTTACTACATGAAAGTCTAATTGAATGAACTAATTTCCTCTGCTGTCATAGCTTGTTTTGACATTTATATCACTGCTGAGTTATTCTATTTGTTTGTGCAAAAGACACTATTGTAGTAGAATAAAACAATCTTTGTACACTAATTGTTAGTTCTAAATAAAAATACAAAATACAAAACACAAAGGTATAGTTCAGATTATGTTTGTGATTTATTTGAAATTGGCAATTGAAATTTTTTAACATTTGTAGTAGAACCTTAATATGAGTATTGCTTTTTTTTTTCTTTCCTCTAAAGAGCTACAAGACGATTGTCATTTTTTTAAGATTGATCTTAAGGTCAATCTTACCTTTCCCTTACCTTTATTTGCACACTGGCCTTTCCCCAACCCTGACATTTGGGTGAAGACTTCTTATTTCACCTAGAGTGTGTTCCAACAAAACACTTTTAATATTCTTTCCGTTGCGTTTTGAGGCTGATCATGAGCTTTGTGTACTCTCTGGCTTCCTGACTAGCACAAGGAGAAAAGCTGTTCTCAGGGTGTGCAGGGAGGCTTCCGGAATTTACCAGCTGGTATTGGGTGCTGGATGCGTGACCTGCAGAGATCACAGAATCATGGAATCCTTGAGGTTGGAAGGGACCTCTAGAAGTCATCTAGTCCAGCCCCTCTGCACATGCAGGGACACCCAGAGCGCGGGGCACAGGGTGGCATCCAGGCACATCCAGAGAAGGAGACTCCACAGCCTCCCTGGGCAGCCTGTGCCAGGGCTCTGTCACCCTCTTAAGGTATTCATATGATGATGATATAATGATGATAGAGATAATGAGATGACACATAGAAATAGGCATCCGGGAAGTCTGTGAGTGCATTTGCAGTAGTTTTTGGTGTGGATCAGGAGTGTGCTTTTGGTGTGCACCTCATGGTCTTGTCTGCTTGCCATGCATTTGTTTGCCTTGTGGAGTGCACAGTTCACATGAGCTGGATTCATTCTGGCTGAAACTAAACCAGAGATGTGCTTCAGGATCATGTGTATGTGCCCCAGCCTGCAAGGGGCATTCAGTCTGTGGGATCAAACAGGAGTCGGTAAAAAGTAAAACCTCTGCTCTAGTTTACAAATCTGTTCGTTTTGGGCTGCACTACTTATAGGCATAAACATAGTAACTCACATTGCTGTCTGGGTTGTTTGTGTTTTATTCCCTTGGAGAAGGTACTGGAATAGAGATTTTCAGTTTATTTGAACTACTTGATCTATTTTGTACATATAAATCCCTCATGTAAACTGCTCCTGAGACTGTAAAACATTATGAAATCCCAACCTGAGTGTTACGTGGGGTGCTGACAGTACTGCCTTTGCTCCAAGAATCCTGTGACCCAATGCAGATTTCCCAAAGGTGAGTTACAGGTCCGAAGCTGTTTTCCTCCAGCAAAACTCCTGGCTAGTTACAGTTAGCAACTCATCTGTTGTGAATATGCAGAGGAGTGTCACTTTGTTATCTGGAAACTTGTCAGTTGTCTAATTTCTTTACAACTTAGTTAGCTAAAGATTTTTATTTTAAACTTTATTCAAGATTTAATATATTAGGAAAATGGAGATAATACAACTGAATGCTTATATATATTTTTTTCTTTTGTTAGGAAGATGGAGATAATGCAACTGAATACTTATATATATTTTTTTTCTTCTTCAGTAGATACATTCTCAGGACTGGATTCAGATGTGACAGCAACTCCAGAGGCATATGTGATATACGATGATGGTAATGTTTGGCTCTTCTATTGCAAGTGTTTTTTTTTTTTTAAATTTGAAATCGAGTTATAAAAGGCCAGTTAATGAATAGAACTTTAAGAAGCAGTGGTGAGCTTGGTCATGTATTACGTGAATAGTGGGGGTTCCCAAGCAGTCTTCCAAAAGCAGTCTTCCAAAAGCAGTCTTCCAAAACTGCTTCTTGGAAGTGAAATATCCTTAATGCAAAAGGCTTTTGCTAGATCTCCCTGCAATGGTAGTTGTCACTTTCAGAAAACAGATGTTTAAGCAGAAATACTCTGGGCAATGACTAGAGCCCTAGAAGCTATATGAGGACAGGACAGCAATACCACATGCTTCTTTGCTCTTCATTCTGTGTTCATCATTCGTTTATCCCTTGTGGCTTTTCAAAGAACATTAGATATAATGGGACAGAGTACCAGTTCCCATACCAGGTTGCTTACCATGAGAAACTGGATCCTTGGAACTAGGTTTTTCACTCTGTCAGTTATCTTCATCTGTTTGCTTGCATGGTCTGTATTAGAGCTCCTAGACCAACAGCTGAAGATCTCCAAGCAGTAGAGCAAATGGCTTAGCACTGCAGGAGGTTTTTCTTCCTTTCTGCTCAGTTGTCATAAACTGAGGGAAAATGTCCCAGAGGTTTCCAGAGGTTCAGTTGTGCCAATTTACCTTCCCTAACGGACCTAATGAGACTGCTAATGACAAGAACAAGACTGGATTTTGAGGAGTCTAAAGCAGTATGAGCCAGCTGTAGGATTACAGAAGAATAACACAAAGCTTGTTTTAAAAAGTGATCTTTTTCACTCCCTTAATTTTCATCATCTTAGGAGTGTGGCCAGGGATTCAGTTACTGTACTGTGTTCCTTTGAGGGCTGCAATGAGAGGTGGTAGTAGGACTAATTCAGAATATTTCCATATAAGTGCATTTGTTTATCATGGTTCTCTACCTGTGTGAACAAGGTCTAAATCAGTAATGACGTTAGTATTGAAAGACAAAGACAATCATATCTTAGAAACGCTTCCCTCATATCATAGAAATGCTTGCAAGACTGCAGTGTGGTAGTTCCTGACCTAGAGGGCCATAAGAAATTTGCCCCAGCTGTCAGAGAGCACTTGGCATTCCTGTGGGAATGTGGCTTATGATACAAACGCTTCCATTCTGAGAGGTAAGCCAAAATAATGTGAAGCAAGCTAACATTTTCATTTTATGTTTCCTCTGAAGATTATGAGTTTTTTGAGAGCACTTTGCCACCAACCACCACCACTGTAACTACCACCACTACTTCTACAACAACAGAATCAGAAATTGTCTACCCAGAGACTAGTGTTGTTGGTACCAGCCCTGTGTCAGAATATGATATTGCTGGAAAGAAACGATTTACTGGTAAGGATATACTTTTTTTTTTAATGTAGCTTATTATTTGTACTGCAAATAATTTATGTTCTAGCAAGGTCATTCTTTAAACTGAGGCCACTGCACAAATATGTCCAACAAAATAGCCTGTAGTCCTTATAAGAACTGCCTCCTAGGAAACCCAAACAGCAGGGCCTTGTTCATAGCTTTGATATTTACATCTCTATATGTGGAATCACATTGGTTTTTTGAAGCAATGCAACACTGTGTTTGGTTTAGCTAACGTCAGTAAGCAGTGTCTCCTGTGGTGCATCAGTTTAAATTCATACCATTAATTCCGTCAGTGCAAGTCTTCATGCAGATGAAGTTCTTCCTCTGAAGAACCAAATTCCTTTCTACTGCCTCAGGAAACTGCAGTGATTTCACCCACCTTGCATGAGCATGTAGATCAAAGGAGAACTTGGTGTACTTCATGCAGGGCATTAGGGAAAGTCAAAGAATTAATGAAATCTTAGATGTGAACTTTCCAAAAAGTAAAACTGATAGATATGGACTTTACTTTTCTGTTTGGAGCTTTGCTTCATAATTCTAGAAGGAAGCCCTAGTACATCAGCAAGACCCTAAAGGCTGACTCATATATGTGAAGCCATTCCAATATGGGGGTTGGCTTGGTTCCCTCACTTCAGAGCTGCTGTGCTTCTGCGTCAGAGGAGCAACTCATGGTCAGACTGGAGGGATTTGAGGTAGTAGGATTGTGGAATCCAGACTTCACCCTGACTTGGTAGCCTCCTGGGAGCCCGTTTCAAAGCTCTGGCTCTTGAACGGAGGGTCAAGTCAGCTGCTGGCCCAACCAGGGTTGTGGGCATGAGTTCAATTACAGAAGAATGGCTTGGGGGCAACTTTGACTCTTGACAACTTCACATCTTGCCTTCATTTCTAAAATCCACAAGCTTCATATGGCTCAAAGTGGTGGTCTGCTGATGAAGTAAAAGATCTGTTTTTATATATGCCTATTCTTTTTTTCAGTGCATCTTCAGATTCTCCTTGTCCAGACCGTTTCATCACATTGCTTTTCAACTCTATCAGTGACAGTCCTTGATTCATTTAGACAGAAGGACTAAAATTAACTTTATTGCCAAATCAAAAAAAGCTCCCTTTAAGGCATGAAATCCAATACGATAAACCAAGAAATGTTGGCTTATGAACACTTCAAGGCAGTAGGGAAAAAATATTATCATCTCAGCAAATTGTATTATTGTTTCTGAATAAACATTTCCAAAGGCAAGTTTTATAGTCCTTACTTTGAACACTACAGTGACATTAAAGGCAATTAAAAGTTTAGTCTTTTTGTGAACTAAAGTGCAATTCTGGTCAGGATAAAGCTTCTAGAAATAGAAGTTACATGTTGGCAGAAAAGGCCTGTGCGGTAGGGACTTCCCACTTCATGACTCCCAGTCCCTCAGTATCCAGGGAACCACATGAGTTTATCTAGTGAGGCTTCACCTTAGAATGACTCCTCTTGTTCCCTCCTGTTTCTCCCAAGCTTTAGTCTGATTTAAGGACTGTCCGCTAAGACCTGGCTGAGGTCTTAGACCTTGATCTAAAGCCCTGGCAGAGAGCTGTTTTCACATGTGAAAGGCTGAGAAAGGTGATGTGTTCTGCCAGCCACCCAAACGAGTGGGCAGCAGTGTGTGGAAGGTCTGCAGTCAGACTACCCTCTTCTGCCTCTCAGAAAGCCGATTGTTGTGACTTTGTGGGACACTCGTGACTGTGGGGTAGATCTGAATATTGGCATCCCACTTCTCCCAAGCCATCAGCCAAGTTGAGTGTGAGCCCCGCTTCAGTGGTTTTTGCTTGCAGAGATCAGTAAATGGTTTCCATGCTCTCTGAGCATGCCTCCGAGGCCTCCCATTTTCCAAGCAATGGCTCTGCCACAATCAGCTGCTGAGGTTTGAACACTCCTTGCAAATTTTATTACCATTTTTTTTTTAATTTCTAAGTTATTTTGACAAAGTATAAAGGTCTGGTTAGAGGGGCACAAGAGAAGGAAAGAAAGCACACATAGCACTTTATGTTGGTCTTTACCTGCCAAATCTCATCTGGAAACAGTCACTATAGAGCAACTGTGCACAAGTCATTAAACTGTGTCTTCCCAAGCTGCAGTGGTCCTTGTCTCTTGTTTAGAGTAAAGGGAGTCATATTGACTCTGACATTTCATGGATTTCTTGGTACTGTCAGTAGGTGGACTTGTAGGAAAACTCCATTAAGTGTCTAAAGAGCATCAGGAAGTGAAAAACAAAATCTTCATTGAATCTGTAAATGTATATGCTGGAATTTTGGGAGATGAAAGTCTAATTTTTATTGTAAAGAATAAAATAAGTGTTTGATCTTCATTCAATAGTTTCAACAGGCTGCAAGAGGAGGAATTTTACAAAGCATCATAAAACTTCATGCTCTTCAAGAAATAGTCTGTCCGTGTGTTTCTCAGCTAGTATCTACAAACTGCTAACTAAATGTCACCCTTTCTTATCTCTTTCAGCCCCTTATGTGACCTATCTAAACAAAGACCCAACAGCTCCCTGCTCCTTGACAGAGGCTCTAGAGCACTTCCAAGTGGAAAGCCTTGATGAAATCATTCCAAATGACCTTAAAGAGAAGGAGCTGCGTCCCCTGAAGGCCCCCCACAACATCACTGTTGTGGCAGTGGAAGGCTGCCATTCCTTTGTCATTGTGGACTGGGCCAAACCTGTTCAAGGAGACATGGTGACAGGTATTGCAGGAATGGCAGCTGGTAGCATCAGCACCTGGCAATGTGGGGCTGTTTTCCTGAGTGGATTTGGGGAATGAAGGAAAGGGAAGTTTTGTCAACCTCTCATAAAAGCTGTAAAGTTGTAAAGGAGATCTGAAGAGCAAGAAAGGTCTCTCTGTCATCTGTCAGGAATAAACCAGGACCAGTAAGATCAGCTCGTGCTGATCTAGATGTTTCAAAACTCTGGATGCCTAGCATCCCTAACATTCAGATTCCTAACATAGGACTTTAGGACTACCAATTCTGAAGTCACCCCCTCTTGCACATACCTGTGATAACACTTGACGAAGCGTTGATGAGCTAATATAATTATGTGGCAGGGGCTGATCAGTGCCCTCGCAGCTGCCAGTGTGGCTGAAGGTGCTGAATATGCCTGCAGATCAGGACTTTTTTTTTTGCTTTTTTTTTCCTGAATCCCTGAAGCCAATATTTGCTCCCCCAGAATGCTAACCAGCAAGGATGGGAGTGAAAGAAAAAGGCTGTGTGGCAGTGTGGTAAAACAGCTGCAGCCTCTTATGGTTTGCCAAACTGCATGCTCTAGTAGTGGTATCAGGGAGGATATCAATGATGCAAAGGAATAGCACGGAGCTTGAAGAAGGAAGATAAAGCATTTTTATCATGTGACAAAATGCATCAGAGTTTGTCAACTCCGATGGAATCCATGGCCCAAGCTGTGTTTACAATGTTTTACTGAATTATTTTTCAGATATCCATCTGATGAATGCGATTTGGAGCCGTTAACCAAATACATTAAATTCAATCTCCTTTAATGTCTGTAAGCCTTTTGAGAGCCACAAATGAACCCAAACCCAAAGAAACCCATCTCAGTGGACACTTTAAAAGAAAGATACCGTGTGCGCTGGATGGGATCCAGAGAGAAAATACCATATTGCAGATGCAACACAATGTAAACAATGTTTGAGGTAGCTTAATTTTACTGATGACAGTGAGAAGGCATCAGCAATTTTAAAATGAAAGGCAGAAGCAGATTTTTTGACCTCTCTTCTGTTAACTTGTATAGAGGTGCAGGGGTCCAGGGGTGACACTAATTCTCTTAGTCCTTTTTTTTTTTTTTTTTCCTTCCAGGAATGTTAAGCATCCCTTCACTTCCAAATTCAAGGATGCTTTCATTCCTTTTAAGCAATAAAATCTTCATCACCTAAGATCTAGGCTATCACCAATTTCAACTTAGAATCCCCACAACTATTTGTCTTCCTCATTTATAGGCTATCTGGTTTACAGTGCATCTTATGATGACTTTTTGAAGAATAAATGGTCAACAAGGACTGCAGGGACTACTCATCTGCCAATTGAGAATCTGAAGCCAAATACACGGTAAGCTTGTGATCCCTTGTTTTTCAGCTCTTTTAGGAAAGTAAAACAAGTCTTGCTGATTACTGATTATTTTTCTTGGCCTTGATATAAATGTCTCCATCTGATCTAGATTTTGCTAATTCTATTTGACAGTAAATCTTGTTTTATTAACCACATGGATACTTGAATTATATGATATGTTTATCATATTATTGCTAGAGTAGATGACTCTGTGACATGTGTATTTATTTGTGTATATAAAAATACATACCCGTAATAGAAAAAAAAGATTTTTTGAAATCAATTTGATTTTTTGGAAAAAAGAACAAAAATCATACCAGTATTTCAACGTATTAAAATACTTCGAGAGATACTTTCTCGAAAGGATAGAGATTACCTAGGAAAGTCTGCTGGAAGTGAGGAGGGGATACAACTCTGTGTCTGCATGTTCCCATTCTTTTCCTGAACACATGCCAGTGGCCACGGTTGGCCATAAGATATGGAAACAGGTGACTTTTGGTGTGACATAACGTGACCATTCCTACATACTTGCATAGCCAGGATTTGACCACCTATGGGCTGTACTCTGTGATTTGTTTTCACTGTCAGCTCACATTAGCTGTGCTGGAGGCTTGGAGGTGTATGATAAGGCAGTGACAGTTACCTGAACTCAGCTTGGCAGTAGCTTTAGATCTTTAGCTGGCAAAAATCTCACAGAAAGGGCAAATCAGGAATACATGTGTTGTGTGACACTGGAATAATTCGTTGTGGCTGGGTGGAAAGTGATCGGGCATAGATGGAATACTTTAAAACCACTTCTTTTAACAGCTACTTGGTGCCTCTTCATATTTTTGTCTTCAATTCCGAGTCTAAAACACTCTTGGTGCTTCTGTCTATGTCATTTTCATATGCTGGTGACCCTCCTGTGTTTATGACTAGCATCTGTTATAGACTCAGAGCATGCGTTGCTCGTGCTTTTAGTAATGTAGGAGTACTGTGGAATTGTACACTGGAATTAGCATCTGTTCCTAGAGTAGGTACACAAGTCCAGGGATATGCAGAAGAGGGAGAAATCGTCTCAGCTAGATGATCTTTTCTTTTCAAAGTGATTCATAGAAAAGGGGAAGACTCTGGATTTAAAGCAGTTCCTTAAGACTGCAGGTCTTACTTGTTTGAATAGCTGCATAAATTCTCATGTAATTAAGAAATCTGCTTAATTGCTAAAATCATAAATTTAAACCTGGAAAACAGAGTTGTATTTCAGCATGTTCTTAAACTAAAATCTTAATAAATTAACCAAAGCTCATGGCGAGTTAATGCAGTGCAATTTTTAGTTCTCAAATAGGACCTGACACATGTTTTTTCTCATCATATTACAGTGCTTTTTGTAGTGGTTACACTCAATTATTGTCAGTTTTGAAATAACTGTAGATGACATACTGTTCCCAGAGACAGCAGTAGGATGCAAGGCTCCTCATCACTGATAGTGTGACTCCTCATCACCGATAGTCTGCTCCTGACCAGGAAAGGGCTGCAAAATGAATTTTGTCATGTCCTGCTTTGAAAAGCATTTTGTCATGTCCTGTTAGGCTGTTGTAGGAAGATGCTGAAAACAGATCTTAAGTTCAAATAAGAGTCTGTCTGAACTACAAGTGAATGTGATGCACTCGCATCACATGTTTTTTGGTGGTTCACTCCTGAGGCTGGGGGCAAGAGAGGGCAGTTCAGCACCAGGATGGAGCAGGTTGCCACAGAGGCTGGGGACTCTACAACCATAGGGATATTCACCACTTGACTGGACCATGTCCCGAGTAACCTAATTTCAGTTAGCCCTGCTTTGAGGAGGAGATTGGACTGCAGATGCTCCAAGGGCCCTTTCACCTTAATGAGTCTGTGCTAAAGCCAGAGCCAGGCAGTCGTCTTGGCTGCTGTGATGTGGTGGGTAACCTAATGCTGCTGTGATGTGGTGGATGACCTAATGCTCTCCTGTTTCCCTTCTCTAACCATTCTCTAAGCCTCTCTCCTTTTGCCTCTCAGTTTCTGCTCCTACCTTTGCATCCCAGTCTGCCTTACATCCCCAGCCATTTTTCTCCTCATCAGTTTTCTGTATCTTCCTCTCCATTCCCCCACGGCTCACAGCTCATGAGGCCATGGAGGCATTACCAGTACCCCCAAGGTTCCTCTGCCCAGGCTTCTCCATCACCTGCTTCTCTGCCATTTCCACTCTCCAGACCCAGCTCCTCATCCCCTCACAGCAACACATCCTTCTCCCGCGATCCCTATGGACAGTGTGGAATGCCCACTATAGCTCGTGCTTCCCCGTGCCCAGCATCCCAAGGGCTGCAGGTCACTGACAGGGGCAGTTGGAGTGAAGGTGCCCTAGGAGCCCTGCAGTGGGGAAGCAGTGGGGAGCGGAGCTGCCAACCTGCCATACATCTGCCGAGAGGTGTGAGAGCTCCGGGTGGCAGAAGTTCACAGACTGGCTGATTCTGAACGGATTTTTTATAGGAGCAGCAAAAGGCTTATCCATGAACTTTATGACTCCCCTGCCAAATTTTGAGTTTCAAAGTAGGGAAGTTCAAACACTGCTTAAGTGTATTATTTCCCTAGCATCTTTCTGAAGAATAGTGTAATACATTGGCCTCTATTATGCCCTCGGCAGGAGAAATAAAGCTTCATGTGGGGTCTGTGGCGGAATAGGAGGGCTCTTTTCAGCAGGAAAATTGTGTTTATCAGCCCATCTCATTTTCATTCTCCAAATCCACAGACAGAATTGATTGCATATTTTTCATCTTAAAAATAACTCCCTAACCACTAGTAAAGAGTCCCATGACTAATTAGGAAAATATGGCCCAGAGTCTAATGTTAGTCTAAAAATTATGTGTTTGCATCGTGAATGCATTTTGTGAGAAATCTCTGATTAAGTCAGATTTACTGTACACAGATGCTACTGATTCTGCCCGTTCTATATGAGGGGTTATTGGTGGTTCAATCTGTGGCCTGTCAGAAAAGGGTTAGTATCTCAGCAGAAACCAGCTCCAGAAGACTTGAAGCTGTCACCACATCTTGGAAAACTCTTTGAGGAGAGGAGAGCATTACGCAAAATTACAGTTCAAATTGTGCACATCCTGGGCTTTTTTTCTACCTAGTATTTAGCTTTTACAGAATAAAACAAAAATCTACATATAAGATTTCTTTTCAGGCTTGGTTTAGCCTCCATCTGCCTAGTGGAGGCTTTTCCGTTAGCTGAACTCTGGATGGCTTTAGTAGCACAGGAGCTGCTTCCTTGGGAATGCGAATATAACCCCTAAATTTCCAAACACTTTGTTAAACCCTAAAAATGGCAGCCTTGGCATTTCAAACTCCCTCTTGAAAGTAGTGAGGCTTTTTCCACCTTTTCTGCGGAAAGCTGTGGCAGTGCCTCACGGGAGTGATTAGGCAGTCTCATGATTCAAAACACTTACCCTTTACTGCCATATCTCCATGTCTCGTCAAACCTTCTTCCTTTTGCACTGGATTTTCATTCCCTTCGGGGCTGTTTTGATCCTGGACTGCCTGTTACTAATTCCGGCCTTGTTCAGGATCTTTCACGAGAGGTTCTCAAACATCACGCAGGGCTCGCAATTACAAACAGTGGCTTGATGTCCTGCCTCTGGGGGCCAGATGTAGTGAGAATTCCTGTTTCCTTTCTATATCCCTGTTAAAGCAAAGCAGCAGTGTATCCAACAAGCGTCCAAATCCACAACTGGTTGCCCTGTGCCACCGGAGCAGCACAAAACGGGAGAGGTGCTGACTTGGGAATGAGCCTTGCACATGTGTAGGTAGCAGAGCTGTGTGGCCCACACCTGCCTCAGGACAGCTCTGCAGGAATCTCCTCTCCCAGCACAGCTCTGGGGCCTGCTATTACATTCATTTTTAAAGACTGTGATACATCTAGTTGCAGCGTAGCTTTGATGCAGAAGGATCCTCTGCATTAGCCTGTCAGCCAGCTCTGGGCTGCTGCCTGTGCAGCTGCACGTCCCTCGCGCCAGCATCCCGCCGCCCCAGAGAAAGGCTGGGAAAGGCTCCGTGTAAGCGGCATCTCCAGCAGCCACGGCAATGATTTGTGGCTAGCCCGCTGCCTGAGAACAGCTGCTCCTGCAGTTAGTGCGCTGAGCGATTAGCTCACTTCGTAGCTATGAATGCAAGCTATTTATTTCCAGCAGAAGGACAATGCTTGGAATTAGGTTATAAAATCGTCTGTTTTGCTCTATGTGGCAGGTATGGTGATATCATTAGTCACAGTCTAAATGAATAAAGGTAGTACTTACTCATTTTTATGTTATAGTTTGTTTTGTCCGTTCTTAACACGTCAGTAGAAGTAGCATATAGCATCTCAAAGGAGCTTTATTTTTAGGAAGAAAAGCTTTTCTTGCACGTATGAAAAGTAACCAATGCATTGTGTTGCATTTGCTGCAGTTGTGCTTTTTTTCTGCTTATAGATGAAAATTCATTACATTTCTGGTTAAGCAAAGTACTATCAAAGCACAATCAGTTACTACATTACATATTTTATTTTTTTATGTATTTCTTCATCGAGTCATGAAGAACAGCTACGTTACATTGATTTTATATTTCCTGGCAAAATCAGCGGCTATAAGGCAGATAAAAGATTCTGACCAAAGAAATTGGATTCAGATCCAATACCTGGATCTGGGAAGGATTTGGCAGTTTGGTTTTTATTTGTCATGTCTGAAGAAGAAATACAGCCTGCCTGCAATATTTTATCGACATTCTTAATACAGCAGTCATATCCTGGTCTGTGGCTAAATCACAAATCAGCAAGTCATGAAACCTGGCGCGCTTTCTGACACTGCTAAAGGCTTCTTTTGTATAAGAAGGCTTAGGAACTATTTTCCCTCATGTAGTGAAGAAAAATACTCCTAATTTCATCACTGGTTTTTTTTTTTCTGACAGTCAGACAGGTCGAACGATCATGTCCTCAATGGCCTTTTCTGCAGGTGGGCACCTGAATGCAGTTGCCCTCTTTCCATAGGTAATCAGCTACTGCATTACATATTAGATACACAACTGCAAGCTTTTTCCCCACTGAAGTAGATGAATTTTGAGCATGAGAAAGGCCATCTAGGGCTACTTTCTCCTGTATTAAATGTGAACCGTGTGCCTCCTGTATCTCTGGGGAATGTTTTGAAGCTAGTATCAACACCAGCATGGGAAGGACATTGGAATTTTCACACACAAGGTGTTACTGTGTTGCAGAGATGCTATCTAATTATCAGTGCTACCTCTTGGGAAGCAACAAAAAGCCGGCGATTCATACAGTTGTCATCATCATGCTTTGAATCATTACAAAAAAAGCAAAGATCTAGGCTGGAAAACCTTTTCTCCTCCTGCACTTTTGCTCTATTTAAACCACGTGCTGGGCTACATCAGTGTGGTGTTAGGCTGCCCTGTGGCCCTTTCAGGAGCCAGTGTGAGGAGTAGCAGCCATGTGTTAGTCCCTGGGTTTGGCCTCGTGTATCTCCCTGCCTGGAGCCAAGTGGAAAAGGTGCGACTGGGTGAGGGAGGCCTGGAGGAGCCTGTCACACCGCTGGGCCCGGTGTCCTTTGGTTGCAAGGGCTGACAGGGAGCTAAAGCAGCGCCTTGGCAGCTGAGCTCCTCGGAAGAGCGGAGTGCCCAAGACCAGCGTGAGCCGTGGGATGCAGCAGGGATACAGGGGACCCTCGTCACTGTGTGGGGACAGGGGTGGGTCCTTGCGGAGGCTCCGACCACGTGAGTGCTCCAGGCCTGGCACCGGGGAGAGGTGACACGTCAGCCACTGGCGGCTCGGGATATTCCGGTCCCTGCAGCCTCTGTGCTGAGCTCCCCCACTGCACCAGTGAGCAAGGAGGAGCTTTGGCATTGCCCACCTGCTTCCCAGCAAAGCTCTGTTTATGTGGCTGCTGTCCTGCTGAAGAAGCAGAAGTTATTTTAACATCTTTTCAGCGTTTCCATAGGAACTGGTTTCATTTTGTGACAAAACAGTTGACCTTACATGAAAAAAAGCAATCTTTTTAGTGAAAAAGCAGGCTAGCTCTCACAGGTCTCTTCCCGTTCATCGGCGTGATTAGTTTCCTCAGTGTTCAGCTCTTCTCAGGAGCCAGTTTGAGGAGCCCAAGAGGAGGCGTGGGAAGGGAGAGCAAGGACTAGCCGGGAAGGACGGCTGGCTGACGGAGAACCATGGGGTCCCACTAGGCTTTCCTTGGCTTCCCTGGAAAGCTACAATCTGGCTCAGAAGGGAAAGTACTGCGGGAGACAGAGCAAGAAGGGGCCTCATTCCCTGAGCGTGTGGGCCGTGCACAGCCTTCCTGGGCACCGCTCCTTTGGAGATCTCTGCTTTGGGGTGAGAGCCTGTGTCGAGCTCCAAATGCTGTGTGGGTATTAGAGGTGCATAGTCATTTTATTTTTCTCTTGATTTCTTTACAAGAGTTAATTTGAGCAGGCGTGCAGGAAAGGAAAACTTTGATACTGACTCTTATAAAAATACTGTGCGTGGATTTTTTTACAGTGATCTTCAATTCCAGTTGGTTTCTGTTGGTCTAGAAAAAATAAAATGTAAGCAAAGAACACATTAGTCTGGAAAAAAAGGTCAGGGTAGGCACCAACTAAAAATACCCACAGTGTGTGGAAATGAGCACACTAAGTGTCGGAATAATCTTGCTTCTGTCAAGCAAAGGATGGTTCTCTAGTGGCTACTCCTGCACGTTGGGTTAAGCATGTGATGTAAATAAATACTATGGAGATTCATCACCCAAATAATAAGTCAGTGTATGAAGCTTTTTCATATCATTCAGAGATGGCAATTTTAATGCTTATGGAGTTGATAAGGTAAGGTCAAAAGATGTGGTTCTTTCTGATCTCAGCTTTACCTTGCAACTTATGCCACTGATTTCATGGGAGTTAGTCTAGCTTTAAACTGCCATGCCCAAGATTAATTTGTTTTCTTGACACTTTTTCTTTTATTCTGTTATTATTGGTTGTTTCAACTGAAAGTGGATGTAATTGTGCATGTTTGTTGGAAGTGAGGCTAAAAAAAAAGAAAAAAAAAAAAGTGATGTCTTTCTGTGACAGCTCTCCCTGGCAGAGTATCTAACTGCGTTTATTGCAGCAGGCACCTGAACTCAGTGAATTGTACTGGTTTAATTCTCACCCTGTTTTTATATTGCAGTTTGTTTGTATTTTATAGTCTAGCCATTGCTGTGGAATAGATGTTTTAATCTTATTTTCCTTCTCTTTTTGTTTCAGTTATTATTTTAAAGTCCAAGCAAAGAATCCCTTTGGTTATGGACCTGTTAGCTCTTCGGTCTCATTTATCACTGAATCTGGTATGCTCTGCTTTTTATTTCCATCTCAAAGATGACTTCTTAGCAATGAATGAGGCAGGTCACAAATTGAAACCAGCGTGGTAATAATGATGATTATCCAAGATTTGCTGCTTTGAGATTATTTTTAGGTTAATAATTTGTTTTCAGTAAAGCGAAGAAAATAATATGCACTCCTCATATCACTATGAAAATGTAAGTGATATTAAGGTGATCATCGGGTGAAAAGGAAATAAAATCTAAAATGCAATTTAAACTACTATTAATGTTCAAAAATATAAAAGCAATGGGAAGTTCGTTGTCTTTGATAGATTGTCCACATGTTTAATAAATTAACTCCCTAATTGTGAGCAGCTGAACAGTTGGAAATGGTTGTCCCTGGAAAAAATATAGGAAACGATTGTTCCATCGGACGGGCAAAGTTCTCCTTTCTTTTTTTTGACTTCTTTCACAGTGTTTAAGAGCAACACCCCATACTAAAAATAATATGTTAAATGAGATTTTTTTTTTTAATCCTTTTCATTTTCTGTTCCTGTCATTGCCCCTTTTGTTTCATACTGTTTATTTTGCTCACTTCGGAGGTTCTTTTAAAAACTACACAAGTGAGTCTTCACAGAAAGGAGACAAAGATGCAAGATAAATAAATGGTCCTACGTAACATATTCACTTTTTTTAAAGGAATAATACAAGGTTAAGTATATATCCAGCCTGTTATTCCATTTCAAATCAGCCACCTTGTGAACTTTATTTAGCAGGTTAAATCCATCAAATTTACAGTTTTATTTGCAGTTCTGCTCTTTCCTGTGTCATGTGGCAAGAGAAGGTAGCTTTCCAACTGGCACAAATACAAAAGCAGTTGCTAAATCTAAAGCCGAGTGCAGTTGCAGGGATGGAATAAATCAGGAGAGAAAGAGATGACCAGTTCAGAGCGCTCTTCCAGTGGAATTGAAAGGTTTGAGCTGATGAACCAGACTCTGTTTTTCTGCTCATTCCTAGCACAGTCCTTGTGCTGGCAGAAATATTTGCCAGTGTTTTAACTATCACTCTGGATTTCTTGACAGCAGCTGGTGATCATGGGATTAAGTTTATTGAAAACGTTAGCTCTTACACTCGGTAATATCCAGAAGGGAAAAGAAAGCCTTTGCTCTATTTCATCAAACAGTAAAGGGGCCCTGGAATCTTTCTTTCCAAAGAGTAAATAGTACTTTTTCTCCAGGCATTTTGTGTTCAATAGGGCCAGTCACAAGATGCCATGTAATGCATATAAAGATGTTTATGCTTTAGAGACAGTTGAGTTAACCTCCTTCTGCATTTGTTCTTTTATTCTATCTTTCAAACAGAGAGCGTATAAGTTGAGCAGAAGCTGTTTACGTGTTGGACAGCGGTCCCTAAGCTCTCTAGGTGGCTCTTACTGAAATTCTGCCACTGGGATAAAAGGAGTTAAAATGATACGTTTTACACGTTCATGAATAGCGCTACACAATTGTGCTAAAAATGAGTGTCTGAGACTGAGATTTGCAGACAAAGTGTAGGCTGCATTTCCCTCTGAAAATTAGGCCTGCAGGTGTTACTTAAACTGCATATGCGGGACCCTGCACTGAACTTGTCTGCCTGATTTGAGGAACTCCTGAAAGGAGGGGATCAGTTTCAGAGCTTGCTGACATCTTTGTGAGTGGCGCTATGGATTTGCCATTATAGAATGAGGTTTGGAACGAAATACTAACAAGTTTCTTTTGTATTTGTTTCATTTTAGACAATCCCCTCCTCATTGTTAGACCACCTGGTAAGTCTGATTCTGGGTAATTTTTTTTTCCATAAAGTCCATTAAAGGTGCAAAGCAACAACATTGATGTTAGAATCATGTTAACAGAGAGCTTCAGTTAGAGGTTTAGGCAGAAACAGAGATAAATTTGTTGTGCTAATTCACAAAGCATTTTCTATTTCAGAATGCCTTTTTATGGTCTTTCAAAAGAAATCTTATGCAGATACATTAGTCTGTAGATTTTGGCAAGTCTTATGCCTAGTACAACAGCTTTTATTGCTCTATAATGTAAGTACTAGACTGTATTGCTTCTGAATCCGTGTCCCTTAATTGCCTTAGCACAGATTGAACGGCTCAATTATATTGATCATACCATTCCTATAAATAAATATAAAAAAAAAGGCTCAAGGATTTGTGCCTGAGCTGAATGAGAAGGATAGGCAGTGAAGCTCTCGAGTTTGCTTTGCATTTCCAGACTAACTTTACATCCTGCTCGTCTTATGGCACATTCAACCAATAATCAGGAGAGCTCCTTTCCTGGTGCTAGGAGCAACCTCCAGAACTTTCCAAGGTTGAGAACCTTCCAACTTTGAGAACAACCTTCCAAGATCTTGGAAGGTGATGATCATTGCCTTTTTAGTTTCTACTTCAGCTGGACAAAGAGGAAATATACAGTTGTAATGATAGAGATAAGAGGTACCAGAACTCTGGGAACCTGTGGAAATGAGGAGCATCTGAAAATTCAGCTCAGCTCTTACAGGAGGTACTAGGTCCTAATTCATCAGGATTGTTGGACTTGGTCAAAAGTGATGAACAAAAGCAGTCAATATATTGATAGTAACAACATTGCCTTCTAGAAATAGATAATTAATGGGTTTATTCTGAAGACAAAACTGTGGCCAAAATTATGGAATCCTTTGGCTACGTGACTAATTTCCTAAAGTCAATCCAGTTATATTTGTGTCCATTTCTGTGGTGTTTACTGAATTATGAATTGTTACTTCTCACATGCAAGCATTTGTAAGATTTGATCCATGTGCTTAGTGAGAAAGAAGAATTATTAACAAAAAAACAAAGCTACACTTCGAAAAGGTTCTTCTCAGTTGTAAACTACCTCAAAATAGCCCTGTGAAAACAAGGGTCTGGACAGTAGCTAGAAAGTAGCCAGCCAGTTTTCACAGTGAGAGCTTTTTGTATCAGTCTGTATACATTAATACAAGAGCTATTTCAGAAGAAGTTACATTCTCTTGGTTAGTATTAAGCAAACATTTAGGCAAGCCAATTAGAGCACTGAATGTTTTGCAATATGGTTTAAAAGTTGTTTCTGCAATAGCGTTCTGAACAGAGGTCCTCAGAAAAGATCTGTATCATCTTTGACTGTGATCTAATCTGTTTTGATGTAATGTGAGAAAACAAAAGAGAAAAGTGGATTTCTCATTACATAGTTTTAACCAGATAGCAAGAGTAGACTTTATTTCATAGACTGTTACTCCCTGCAGATTTTTTAACACCTGTTCTTTAGCAAAAAGATTAAGTTTTGTACTTAGTGTTAAAATACAAATGATTATTCAGATGCTGTCATTGTCTGACCTAAGGTCAGGTTCTGTTAAAAAAGGAAAAAATATATCCTTATCCTTGGGAACAGCAGAGATCTTACTATAAACAGTGAGACTATTGATTTACTTAAACTATAGTTCAGCATATGCAGTCATATTTTCTTTTCTTTCTTTACCATTTTAACAATTGACTGCTGCCTAGAAGGAATTTTATCAGGTTAAACCTTCTTTTTTTAGTATTTGTTCTTTAATTTGGATTTCTGTTTATAGAAAGGACATGCATCTACTTCGTTTTAAAACACATAATGAAATGTTAATCTCAACAAAACTCAGACTAAAATGCTTACACCTGTGATAATATTAATTTCTCTCTTCAAGGTGGTGAACCTATCTGGATCCCATTCACTTTTAAATATGACCCCACCTACTCGGACTGCAGTGGCAAGCAGTATGTGAAACGAACTTGGTACCGCAAATTTGTAGGAGTGGTTCTTTGCAACTCACTAAGGTACAAGATTTACCTCAGTGATGACCTGAAAGGTAGGCAGCAAAACTACATCTTTATGAAGTATGAGTAGTTGATGTCATCACTGTTTCCTCTCTTTCTTCACTTCTCCCTGAGTCTATGAAAGAATCATGCGATGGTTATCTTGGAGTCCTTCCCTTGAGAAGGTTAGAAGTGATAGCCTGGCCACCCTGCTTTTCCATTGATGGCCTTGTGCTTGTCCCTCAGCATTGGCGTTTGGGCAGAGCTCTTTAAGCAGGAAACGCTCTATGCATTTATATACTAAGAAAGCCAAGGGCTCTGTACTGTGAAAGCAAAGCTGTGCTCCCCACACATCTCCCTGGGAAGCCTAACACTCACCCCACAGGCACGTGAGCCGTGGTGGCATGTGATGGGGTAGAGCTGTGAGCCCTAGAGATGCCCAGAGCCGATCACAGCGGAGAGCAGGACACGGTGCTGCCCTGCCTGCCCGGGTGACCAGTACTGCTAGGAGTTAATAGCAGCTCTTATCGGGATCTATTTCCTGAGAGAGAATGACAAAAACTTTCCATATTGCACTTTCAGACTACTGAGATTATTAGACAGTGCTAGTTTGTTATTTTTATGGCACAACATTTGCATTATTTGAAGACAGTGTTTGAATATGTAATAAACAGTCAGGGCGGCAGAACCCACACCATCTATTAGAGCTTTCATTTGGGACTGCTGTCAAACTAATAGCACTGGCATATGGCGCTGTTTTTACTTTCTCATTACACATCGAGATGACTGGTGTGGTTGAAATTCCTTCCACCTGACATCTGTGCTGCCATGGACTCTGTCCATGGACTTGTAAAGTGGGAAATATTCCTTACAGAGCTAGAAAACATTTCTCTTTTCCTTAATTCTCCTTGGCCTCTCTTTTCAGCCATTGCTTATGCATGGATATATTGCTGTTTGTCACTGTAATACTTAGCTGCCCTCTCACACATCTACTTTCCTGTTGATAGAAGAGCATCCCAAACTAAAATAAGACCATCTGCAATGATGAGTAAAATAATGTGTCCATGTCACTCCTCAGACACCTTCTATAGCATCGGGGACAGCTGGGGAAGGGGTGAGGACCACTGCCAGTTTGTGGATTCACACATGGATGGGAGAACGGGACCTCAGACCTACATTGAAGCCCTGCCCACCATCCGAGGTACGACAGCGCAGGACTGGGCTGCTGGCCGGGTGCCCTTTGCCCAGCCCAGATTTGGGGGTATGGAAGTGGTGTCCAGAGGTTGCCTCCTTGTCTGCAGCTGCTGCTGGCAGCTCTCTGAGGAGTCCTGCCGAGGCAGTAGCCTGTGAGGTAGTGCTGTATGTGGTTGAATGGACTGCCAAACTGCAGAGGTTTGTGATGTTCAGAGAAGGACAGGAAGAAAGAGAGGGGCATATAATACAATTAACTTGCAGGAACAAACTGTAAAGTGGAAAGCAAAGAAGGTATAATTCTATGAAAACTTTCACTTCTGAGTTTTGCTTCCCTGAATCAAATGACCATCTACAGCTATGCAAGCAAGGCTTTTGCAAATGGTTTCTGACCATTCAATGCAAAACACTTTGGAGAATATTTACTGATTTAAGGTCAGACTGCAGCACTTATGGCCTGACAGAGCATTTCAATCCTGGTGAAATTCTCTTCTTGAAGGTGCTCCTCTGAATAAGTTGCTAGACTAGCATAGCCAGGAGAGTGGCAGCTTGCTCTGCAGGAGGAACCCAGTCATGGAAACCAGCCACTCTTTTCAATACATCATTTGATCCACATTATTCAAGTAGCTTTAATGTTTTTCATGCTAAGTTATTTGTTAATGCTCTTTTCGTGGTGGCCTTACCAGGAGGAAACTGAAGTAGTCACTGACATTTATATAGCACAGGAAAGTATTGTATTTCTCTATTCAAAAGAATTTAATCCAGTGGTGTATTACTTGGTCTAGGAGACAGAGATACAGAATGCACAGATATTTTATTATTGGCATCATAATCAACATTTCAGATGTTCCAGTGCATAAACTATGCAGAAAAGAATGCTGTGCCTTTCTTAATGCTTTAAGCAGTCACATTCTTTGTACAGATGAAGGGAAAGGCTATCAGAAGGGAGCAAAAGGGCATAACTTCATATTTGCCGCAAGAAATGCTACCTTTTTGTTTTGTGATATGCTGATTATTGATACATTCTTGCTTCTTATGAGATAATATGATCTGATGGTATTTTTCATCCTGGAGTGCTTCCTAAATTTAAACTGATTTGCCAGCTTGATAAATGTTTCTGAAATACAACCCCTTTTTACCATGAAATGCAGAAGCTGTTTGGCAGATCACAGAATTGTGCAACAATTAAGAGATTTTGAACGCTGAAACCAGCCAAAACTAGAAGAAATATAAAGAGTCAGAGTGAAATCATTCGAGAAAGATCTAGGACAAATACTAGGGCTAGTAAATCCCTTTCTGACGAAGCCCCTGGGCAGACCGCTTCCTAGCTTTTCTTTTGGCTGCGGGGTTGGCTCTCCTGGCCTTGTTGCTTTCTCAGGCTGCTGTGTGTTTCTGTTTCAGTGCAAACGGGCGTTTCTCTCCCCGCAGGGTATTACCGGCAGTACCGCCAGGAGCCCGTGTCCTTCGGGCGCATTGGGCACATGACGCCCTATTACTACGTGGGCTGGTACGAGTGCGGCGTGCCCATCCCGGGGAAGTGGTAGCAGCCCGCTCCGCAGCCCCAGCAGCACGCACCCACCGTGCTTCCCGCGTGATTCCCACCGGCCGACTGGCAGCAGCTGATTCGGAAAAGCAAGAAATAAAGAGAAATAAAAACCAGCGGAGACCAGCTGCTCAGGAAACCCCCATCAAGTCAAGTGTGGCCCCACTTTATCAGCCCAAACCTGTGGTGCTGCTTGATTTCTCCGTTCGGGAGCGTGGACAGGATTTGAGTGTGGTGCCCTACCTTCCTTCTCTGGGTCTGTAAGGCACTGAGAGGCGGTTGCAACACGTGCAAACCGAAACTGTATTAGTCATGCAAATGTGGAAGTGTCTTGTATCTCGCAGGAATGACCTAAGCATGCTGTGCTTGCTTAAAGGAATGCTCAGCCCTGGCCCGGGCTGCCCACGGCGGTGCTGCGGGCCCCACGTGCAGCCGTGCCACCCGCCAAAGGCAAGGCAGTCTCCTGGAGACTTGCTCTCTGGGTTTGCCCACTGCTGGACTAAGCACCAGGTCACAATGTAAATTCACTTTTATATATATATATATATCTTTATAAATACAGTACTGTACATCTGCAGAAGTACTGCTTAGAGATGCTGAGATTTTCTTGTTCACTAGATAAATATGTTTGGAATTTTTATGTAAAAGGTGCTGTTATTTCTTTGAGATATTACTATGCACAATATATTATCCGTGGAAAGAGCTGTATCACAGCTGTGATTCTGTGATTCTTGTGAGTACTGTTGAACTCATATTTGATTTATTCATCAAAGACCTGTGGCAAGCTTCCTTGGTAGCCCTTAGACTGAGTGTTCAGTGGAAGTCCATCCCTCTACCCTTGTCAGTGTGCCAAAAACATTTATCCAGCAGTTTATCAGGATCAGTGAGGCTTTCTATCCTTTATAGATTAAAATCTTCAGTGCAACTGTTCTTTGATCCACTCACATCTTACTGGTATGTTAGTATTTCCTTGTCCGTGTCTTTCCCTTCACTGTGCAAAGGCATGGGACAAACAACTTGCCAGTTGGAAACTGGGCTTCACTTATTTTCACCTCATAAAGAAGTTCAAGTTACGAATCCAACTAGCAGGAAACTCCCTTGACTTTGATCCACCCTGGGGACGAATTTGTATACATTTTCTCCTCGATCCTGCAGAAATCTGTTCCATTCAGATGAGAAGCAATAGCTGGATTGCCTGAAAGGAAGAACGATGGTCTTAATCAGACGTCTGGACGTTTGTAATAAGGCAGGATTTTAGTGTTCCTCTTGGGAAATTTAGCATTTACTCTTCGACTACCATGGTCTTACCATGTCCTTGTAGCCTCTCAGTAGCAACCTTTGCTCATGTTAATGGGATTCCAGCATTCTGCTTGGGAGAAGAGCAGCATTCCTAGCGGATAGGTCCAGTCCCTGGTCCGCTGACCACTCTCAGTCTAGTTTATGTGCAGTGTAGGGCTCGTATCTTCAGATTTGCTTCCTGTAGTTAGTCTAAATTGTGTGAGGAGAAAAGGAACCAAAATGATTGAAAGAGCCTTTTATTATTTGCAGTGACCTAGATTTGAACACTTTGGTTGTTCTTAAATACTTTTGCTTCAGTACAGTGCCAAATACATGGTCTTAAATATAACTTTTTGCTAATAAACTTATGATACATATTTCCATTTCTATTTTATTCTTAAATTCAGCCTTTTTATGGTCATCTGCGACAAGTAATCTGACAGACTGACAAATTGTTAGATAACAAAAAATCTTTCTTGGAAGAGGAAGAAGAGGAGTGGAAAATCTTTCTTGGAAGAGGAAGAAGAGCCAAGCTTTTTTTAAGGTAGTGAAAGTGTGTAGGTACATGGTCCACTTAAGAAGGTGGTTATGAACAGCTAACATGGATTTACCAAGAACACACATCATTCCTGACCAGTCTGTGGACTGGTATGATTTACCTTAACTTTTGTGAGGCTTTTGGCATAGCCCCTCATAGTGTCCTTGTAGCCAAATTGCTGAGATAGGGCTTGGACTCTCCGTGGTAGATATGGCTCTTTGGGGTGCCGGGCTCAGGGAGTTGTGATCAGCAGTGCAAATCCAAATGGCAGCTGGATACAGCTGGTCACTGGCAGGGTCAATGGGCCAGTACTGCCCCATGACATGGCTGGGGAAGGGATTGCACCGCCAGGAACTTTGCAGCTGATACCGAATTTGTTGGAGGTGGAGCAGTGAGTGATGCAGTGGGGCACAGAGCTGCTATGCAGAGGGCTGGAGAAATGTCCTGACGAGAAACTCATGAAGTTCAGCGAAAGAAATACAAAGTCTGGTATGTGGGATGGAATAACCTCTTGCAGCAGTATAATCTGGGGCTGTCTGTCTAGAAAACAGTTTTGCAAAGAGCTTGGGGGTCTTTGTGGATAAGTTGAATATGAGATCTCCGAAGATCCCCTCCAACCTTATTCAGTGGTAATTCAATGACTTTTTACAATTCCAGGGGATATATACAATAAAATTTTTATTTTTTCTTTTATTAAATCAAAGTGATGCCTTGGCCCACAGCCCAGTCTTTAGCTGGTGAGAATGGGACTTGTGCCAGTAACTCGAAAGAGCAGGGCCCATGCTCTAGCTGATGGTTTGGCCTACTGTGTAGAGGTGATATTCCCTACCCCGCAGCCAGTGCATTCTGCCTCTTTTCCTTCAGGCGCCACGAGAGGGCTTTGTTTTGTTCAAGTGCAGAGATCTGTTGCCTTCATTTGCCTGTTGGAAGTACCCTTGACCAGTCCCAATGGAAGGATGTGACCATGGGTGAGGAGATGGGGCTGTAACTTCCTTGCCCAGCCGCTGCCGAGGAGCCAGTGAGACGTGCTGGGGGTAGGGGCTGGAGGGCACTGCACACTGTTGCGTCCCAGGGCAGCTCTTACGGGAGACCAAGCCAGCCAGGATGAAGTCAGCAGTAAGACACAGCAGAGAAATGTGTGAAATGCCTTGGTGTATGGTCTGTTCCCCTTGCTTCAGGGTGTGGATAAGTTCTCTGTGCTGCATGAGGTGATCAGACCAGCGTATTTGCATCCTCTGCAGGGCGGCTTATTCTCATGATGCAATTTTGCACAGTGCTCTTTATTTATTTAAGAACTGGCAGGATTAGAGAGGTAACCAAAGCCATGTGGATTGGGAAAGCTGCTTCTTTTTCCAGAACCCCTCCAAGCCTCTCCAATGCCCTGAGCATGGGCCACCTTCCCCTTTCTTTATTCCCTCCCTCCTGTCCTTCCCACAAACTGTTCCTGCTGTGCTGCAGTAAGGACTGGGCTTCACCCTGCAGCACAAGGACCAGTGTGTCTGCTCTGAGGTAAACCCGGTCTCCACCTAAACAGCTCTACAGACTTGTGAGTGCCTTATGTGGCAAGGGACATTGCTCCCAGTGGTGCTCATGGGAGAGGGATGGGTCTTTCCCTCCTCTTGCTCTCCTCCCACGACCCCTGGCTGGCAAATGCACATCTGCATCTGGTCTCCAAGCCCTTGGCGCCGGCTCGGAGAACGCTGTGTCCCTTTGCAGGCTCTGCCTGGTGTTGCACCAACACTGTTGTCTTGTCTGAGTGATCCTTGAGGGAAGGGGATGGAGGAGAGGGAGGATCCCCGCAGAGAGAAAAGCCACACAGCTTGTGTCTGCGTTGCCTCTGGTCCAAGTCTCTCCAGGGCAGTGCGACATGAAGGCCCTGCCCAGTGTGGGAATTCTATAAAACTGGAAAATAAAGGGAGAAAAACACAACAGGGGAAGGGGTGGGGAGAATAAAGGCAGGCAAAGGGGTTGCTTGGAGCATTGTCTGGTCCCGGTCAGTTCCAGTGCTCTCCGATCACTGCACCGTATTTTTGTGAGAATTGGGATTTCTGCCTCAAAGACAGCAGTAACAATCACCAACAAGTGAGAAATGCCAAGGGTTCTTCAGGGCAGCCAGAGCCCAGCATGGGGAGCCAGGATGTGAACAGAAGAACTCTTCAGTGATGAAGAGAGCTTTGGGTGTCATTTGGAAAGATAGCTGAGGGCCTTCACAGGAGGTCATCCACTCCACTGAACAATGTAAAACCTTCCTTGTAAAACCAAAAAAAAAAAAATGTAAAAAGAAACTGTATCGTTTTCTGTACCCAAACTGCTTGTCATTTTTTTCTAGCCAGACAGAAAGGTATTTTTCGTGTGAAGAGCTGACTTCCTCTGAGAGAAGAGAATGAGGTAAACAGTGAAGAAAATGAGGTCAGTGCTGCAGCAGCCCTGCTCTGCTTCCCAAGGCAAGGCTGGCATCAGTGAATGTCTAAATAATCCCACCCCTGGAGAACAGCCAGTCTGCCTGAGGAGCCTTAGCTGGTAACATTTGAAAACAAAGCCATGCCTTGTATTGCTTCTTTCTCATGCCTTTGCGGTCCATAAAGCAGGAAGCACTCCCGCAGGACTTGTGCCAGTTGCACCACAACAGTCAGTGAAAAGTACTGCCGTGATGGGAATGAACGCTTGGAACAGAATAAGGGTAGAACTGTAGCCAATGTGTTGACAATCTTGGAGGTAAGATGTGAAAGGCAATGGCAACCGCTCTGGGGCCTTGTCCTCAGGTGCTAACAGTTGCCATTACTCTTTAATGCCAGTTATGTTGCTCCTTTATCCAGCTCTGAACCAAGTCTGAACAGCAGAAGAAGCTCTTGGTGGACCTCCATTGTGGTTGCCACCAAAGAGGCACCAGCCGTGGTGGTGATCGCCAGTCACAACCCGAGCAGCCCTGGCAAGGACTTGGTGGGTTCAGCAAAGCACTAAGGCCTCTCTATTCAGCACATGTAAACTTGCACATAAGTCCTATGGACTGTGGTCCTGTGGACCCCCATATGACACAAAGAGGAGTGAATTAAGGAGAGGGTCACCGCAATGGTAGAGGGGGCAGGAGCGTGTGACATGCAGGAAGAGTCTGATGTGGATTTGCTCATCCTGGGAAGGGATGGCCCAGGGAGACAGAATCTAATTCCTAATTCTACAACTGAACAGAGGTTATAAAGAATATGGAACCCAACTTTTCTCAGAAGGAACATGGTGAAAGGCCAAAGGGCAAGGTGCAAGTTGCAAACTGCAATGGGGGAATTCCAGGGAAGAATTAAGAAAATATTTTTGTCATCGGGATGGTCAAATACTGGAACAAAGGCCCAGACAGACATGGGAAACTCTATCCCTGGACATAGTCATGACTTCACTGGGCAAGGTCTTCATCAGCCTGTTAATCTGTCAGTGACCTTGCTTTGAGCGCTGGATTGGACCATATTTCCAACCTGACATAGTGTCTGAGTTTTGACTAATTTCAAACACTATATCACACAGCCAAACAGTAAAAATCAGATCCAAAGTATCACAAAAGCAAAGCTCAAACTCTAAGAAATTTTCACATTGAATTTATTTACTGGGCAAAAATTATTACCGAATGACAGAATTGTTGAGGTTGGAGGTGACTTCTGGAGATCATCCAGTCTAAAGCTTGCTCAAAGCGAGGTTAGATAGAGCAGGATATGCAGGCCTGCATTCAGACAGGTTTTGAGTATTTCTAGGGATGGAGACTCCACTACCTCTCTGGGTAACCTGTGCCAGGATACCCAGTCACCCTCATCAGTCACCCTCAGTAAAAACTTCACATCCACCTCTCTGTTGTACTGGGGTGTCCAGCACGAGGCACAGCACTCCAGCTGTGCTCTCACCAAGGCTGAACGGTGCTCCTCCTAAGGCAGTGCAGGAGGCAGTTGGCATTGCCAGCAGGTATCTTCAGATTCAGTAGTATCTTATGGATGAAGATATTTCTCCTTTGCACCTCACAGGCCCTACATATGTGCAGCCTCTAATATCTACCAGTTTTCTTGAGCTCTAACAATTCAACATGCAAATAAGCAATTGTCATGATTGTGACAACAATTGTCAGGATATGTCAAGGCATAATGTCGACCTGCTGGAAAGCAGCTCCTCGGAGAGGGACCTGGGAGTCCTGATTGACACCAAGTTAACCATGAGTCAGCAGTGTGCCCTCGTGGCCAAGAAGGCCAATGGGA
>JAVCKT010017582.1:6819-17281 GCA_032273925.1 Rhynchotus rufescens
TGATTTGGCTACAGTCAATGTGGGATATATTAGCAGCTGCAAAAACCACACTTGAACAGCACAGAAGGATAGTGTGAACTGACACTTGTTCAGGAGAATTACAAGTCCTCAATGTTATTCATATAGTTACATGTTCATTAAGTAAAGTATTGCCCAGAAGAAAATTACTTTCAGGCCCGTGATCAGAAAGGGATTCACTCTCTAAACATTCTTATCTTTAACAGAGAGATTCTGTATTAATTCTATAATATTTATTCTCACTGACTCTTTTTGGTTAGGGTAACTTTTAACACAACATTTTATTTTGTCTTTGAGGTGATGGAAATGCATTAGGACAAAACTGCTGTGGGCCTAGCTGGATGAATAGGAGAATGAACTGGATAAAATCCAATATTTCTGCTTCCATCAACCCTGCAGAAGGCAACTTTCAGTTTTCTACTGATAACCATTTTTCCACCTTGAGAATATTAGGAATATCTATGCCTGCATATTTCCTGGCAGACTGTTTCTGCAGATTTAAATAATTTGTGTCAATCCTCTTGATGGTGTGGAAAAAAAAAAAAAAAAAAGCAATTGCAGTCCATTTGCCAACATTTAAGGAATCTTAAGTTTAAGGAATCTTATACTGCAAAAGCATTGTTGCTGTATTCATCTATTCACAAATTTGGAGAAGTAAACAATGGACTGGATGCGGTAAAATCTGCTGCATTCTTTTAGAGGAGATAGAAAAAGGCAGTTTTAGAAGTATGTTTGCAAATATACAGCATAAAATGTCTGTTGAAGGCAGATTTTATGAATAAAAATAAAAGTTACCAAAATTCATTTTGACTAGTATCTTCCAAGATAACTTTCAAATAACCCAAGAACTGATTTGTATTGATAAAAGTTGATAGAATACATCAGCTTGGCAAAGTCCTACCATATGTACCTAATAGACTCAGTTATTTATTTAAAAAACATTTATTGCTGTTGTGTAGAAGACTGTAGTGCAAAAGGCATTTAATTTTAATTTTCATTAATAGTTGAGGAATTCAGAGTTCTTAGTACAGTAATTAGGCTTTCCTTCTGCCTAAAGCAAGGAATATCACTAAATAGACTGAACAAGAGATCTGCTCAAAGTTACAAAGTCATTTTGTGACTTGAAGTTATAACTTTTAATAGCTGGGTTGACTAATGACCAAGCAAGACTTATTTCATCAACTCAATGGCTAAGGCAGTTTCAGATCTTAGACAGAGAGACTGTTTAATTAAGATGAAAAGAATGATTACCCTAATCAAGAAAGTCTCTGGGTTTTTCGCTTAAAAAGTCATCACCAGCTGCCAAGTCAGGGCACACTTTCCTTGAAGACAGTTTCCCATTGTGGGGTGTCATTATGTGAAGATCTTATGTGGAAGGTAAAAACTCTTAAGAAGCAAAACTGCACTTACTAATTATTAGTTCTGCAATATCTCACACAAGCAAAACTAGGAGAAGTTATATATGCTAATGGTCTTTCTGTGTAGCTGTCCAAAGTACATCTGTGAAATCATATGGAAGGGTTCTATGAAGAAGGGAAAGGAAAACATCTCTTGCTGACTTTTACTGTCCGCAGACAAAGCACCTACCTGCCTATTAAAATACTAACTCTTCAAAGATTAGTCTACTCCTCCCTCTGTGCAGGCCATGCGCTCTCCACACACCTTGTATACAAGTGGGCAGTAAACACAGCTTCCTCTTCCTTTTTTTTTGAGCATATTATATTTCCTTAAGCATTATATATCTTCCATCTTCCTTACTGTCCTTTCATGACCTGGATAAAGACCCATATGCCAAGTAACATCTCATCCCATATTGACATGGTCCAAAACAGGGTTATGGAGATGAGAGCAACCTTTGCCAGAGAATTCCACAATCACCTGACAGTAAACTGTACCACAGCTACTTTTTCTCACTTCGTCCCCAGTTACTTGACTCCCATTGCCAGCAAGCAGTCTGCTCTTCTCGACTCCTGTGCTGTGACAAATGGCAGTGGACACCACTGCCTGCACCGGGTCAGCAGTGAGCAATGTAAAGCTAATGTGATAGGATTGGGCACAGAACACATAGGGCACGTACTATCTTGCAGAAATCCAGAGTTTATCAGACACTATTCATCTTGTCCAGGCTAACGGGAGGATATATTTTAATGTTCAGACAGCAAGCAGCCAAACACACACAGTGAAAACTACTGAAAAAAATGAACTGCTTCAGTGAGAAAGCAGGCACTTTACAAAGTTTGTAGATACAAAGCAATCTGTACAGTCATTTCTACTTTAATTATGGGCAAGGAGGAGGAAGTTCTGCTAAACTTACCTCTAGCTGACTATCTTTTCAACGCAACCTGTTCATCAGTTTTCTCCATCTTTACCTTTCCACCTGTGACCCAAATTGGAAGTATTCTCATCAGAGACCTAACTGGAAACATTCTTTATTTGTCCATGCAGTAATGGGTATGCTAAAGTTTAGTTTTTAAAAAAAAAACTAAACGCTTTTTTAACACACATTAATCTTGGAAATATCATGATTGTAGTACTGATCATTACATATTCCCCATATTTTTATATAGACATAGCTGAGTTATTTGCTGTTCCGAGTGTACATAGACGTCATTGCATCTGTACGACAGCAGTCCGAAATAGAAGAGATTCTTGTGTCCAAAGAATTTTTTTTCTAGAGAACTGAAAATAAAGTATTTCTCCAGTATGCAGTATATTGTCCACTTCTCAGCTAACTACAGCTGTTTATTAGAATGGATGTAGACAGAGTAGAGTGTTTCAAGATCTCAAAGGAGACTTTATGTAGTTATGTAGGATCAAGCACAAACACCTGAATAAATACAATTGAATGGTGGTACTTGCTAAAGTCAGTGGAACCGAACCTCCTGGCTACACTGATTAGCTCTTCTTTGGCTGTAAAGAAATCTGAAGGTACCTTAATGGGGCAGAGGGGTCTACAATGTGGTCATTCACACTTTTTGAAGTGAATCATAGATCACATAAATTCTCTAACAATTTCTTTAGCTACTAGCATCCAGGATGACAAAGTTTGAGATAAGGAAATCAAGTTCTTTCTTACTGATATGACTACTGTTCTGGGAACAATCTTACTGCTGTTGCAAATTGCATAAGCTATTGAAGTAAATTTTCTGGTCTATGGGATAGACATACTGGGATAGATTCTGGGCTGTATCTCAGCTGTGAAAGTTTTCAAGGAAATGAAAAATGATTTTGCATATTGCAATGCCTTTAACATAGTCCCTACACTCTCAACGTGTTTACCATGTATCAGCACATTTTAACTCTAGCAAAATTACATATTCCCATCAGTTCTCAGGTGATCCTAGAATTGCATGTAAACTTGAAGTAGAAAGCACATCAACAAATATAGATGGCCTAGAGTTGAAAAAGAAATAATAAAAACATTGCTCCTGAAGTTTTACTCTAATGAGAAGGCTGAGAATTAGGGAAAGGATGGGGGATGACAAGTAGTTGAGTAACAGCCATTTAATGAGTTCCTAGTCACCTGCCAAATTACAGTAATTGTTGATATTTATTCTCTTTGACTAGGGCAGCTGCTGTAAAAAATACATTCTCTAAAAGCACTGTTTGACTTGCTGGGTAACTAGACCGTTTGCAGCTCGCTGTTGCTGCTCCAAGGATGTTTGTTTATGATCAGTACTTTTTTCATCTAAAATACTTATATGAAAAGCAGGAGCAAAACACTGCTGTGTAATCTGGTTTGTTTCTCTCTGCTTTGCCTGAAGATTTGGTGAATAATAGAAAAAAGTATCAGTGAATATCCTACATGAGTTTGCAATTAAATTTCTCTGCTTATTCAACTCTTATTTTCCTTTCTGGAAATGTGCAAGTAATTACATTTTATTCTCCATAGAAAGTGAATTTGGAGATGTAGTTTTCACATGTCAGTATTTGTGCTAGCATTGATTGTGTCCATTCAGGAACTGCTCGAAAAAAGTATGTTACCTGAATCAGCAGCACAACTCAGACTTTGAATATACCAAATCAGTTTGGAAAGTTCAATACTAAAATATTTATTAATTAGGTTTTTATAGCAAGTCCATTTAGGAAGTGAGAATCTTGTTTTCCATGTTATAGAAGCACAAAAATGGCAAAATCTGCATATTATTAATGTGCATTTCAAATCTAGTTACTGCCTGCTTTACATGTCTTTTATATGAGGGAGGATCTAATGACTATGGATAAATAATACACTCTTTGGATAATGATTACGGGCCTTCAGATTCCACTTCCTTGAGTGCAGAAGTGGCATCTGGTTAAACCTTATGGGCTGGTGTTACTCCACTCTGTTGGCATAACACGTAAATAACATTCTCCCACACAGTGATATCAGCAGCAGAGAGAATGTGAGAGGGATGCTTTCCTCTGGGGAGGAATCTGTGGAAAGCTGCGTGGCATTTCCAAGGAGGAAAGTCAGATTACAACCAATATCACACTTTCTCAGGTCTCTCAAAAGAGGAACGCTATGGTTTTAACAAGGGCTATGCAGGAGGAAAGGGCTAGCTAAATGTGAGGCATTTCGGTGTGTCGCCTCATCTGTTCATCTCTCTTGTTTTCACCAAGTTACCAGGCCTGGCAGTTCCTCTGACGTCCACTTGACTCTCTGAATACCAAATTCTCTAGGCAGTAGTTCACCCACATCTACTACACATATTTTTTAATGTATTTCTCCAGAATTCTTCAGGATATTATCCCTTAGGAGATGTCTACTAAATTCTTGTTATTAAGGAATAAATGACCTACATAATTTATACTCATAAATGTAAGGTATAATGCAGATAACCTATCTCCTGTTAGGAGATGAAAACCAGCATGAAAGCCTGGAATCCTTTTAAATGATGCATTAATTTCTGTCAGAGTCAAACAGCCATCTGAAATTATTGGTAGTAATTAATATAATTAATTATCTACTATTAGTTGTTCCCATATTTTGGTAGGGCCTTCACAGACAGTAAGATAATTAGATATATTAGCTGAAAGATATCCAGATAGATTATATCTAAAATGATTAGGGCATAATAAGACACATTTCCTGTTTTCAAAAATAATTCTAAATGTGAGATTGTAGAAAAAAAAAAACATTTGCAAGTTATAAATCAGTGTTAAAGATGTTGATAATTACATTCCAAATATAATTTGGAAAAAAATCTGGCAAAGAATTTGTCATCACTGAGTGATACAGCTGCAAATGACTCTTCATAAACTCACTGGACAATTTGATCAAAGGAATAGGTATAACTTTTGTAGAGATGACACAGCATTACTTTTTTTTCTTTCTTCTTTAAACCTTTTTTTTCTTCAAAAGAAATAAGCAACTGGAAAGACTAACTACACCCAAATCAAAATGATACCCTGTCTTTGTGAAAGCTACCTTTACTTTTTGATCCAAAAATGGAACAAAAGAAAAATAGTGATTTTACTGGAATAAAACACCAGAAGATTTCTTGAAAACCAAATATTTTTCAGCTTTATTTTTGCTCAAGAAAAAAAAATCTCTATTCATTGTAAAATGACTTCCTCCCACCTTTTTTTTTTCCAGATGAACAAGAAGAACAAAAAATCCTTTAGTCTGCCTCAGGCATGACTGACACAGATTTGTATAGTTTTGATGCTTTAACACAAAGTACAAGCCGTGTTTTATATTTCAATAAGAAGCACTTCAGAATGATGATTCCTCTAGTTTTATTGTAAATTTCTCCAGTCTCCTAGGCTGCTCTGAAAAAGTACATTGTAATCTGCAGGGTCAGATCATGTAGCCCAGCATCCCGACTACAGCAGGGCAGCGAACAGGTACTAAGGCAGGAGCACAAGAACAAGGCAGAAATACAGTGACGTTTCCCAAAGACACACTGCCAATCTCCACATCTTTTTTGATTCATGGATATCTTGGAGAGTTGTCTTTGTTTTTAACCTCCTTCAGTAGACTTTTCTTTCATGAAGTGGCCACTCACTACAGATAAACTTTTAGTATCCACCAGTTCCTGAAACAAGGACTTTGGCAATTTCCCATCACACTGATGGACCCAAGGCTCCTAGGGCTTGTTATACCAGGCAAGCAGTCCTGCTCTTTTTCTATCAGTAATCATTGCCAACTGACAGCTCAGAGTTCAAATGACCTGCAAATGTAAGGAAAGCAAAGCAAATTCCAAATGACTATTAATTTGTCTTTCTAACACTGGAATGCACAGCCTTTTCTTTCCACATTTGGCACAAATTCTCCCAGGTGTCTCTGCTGGCTGGGGAACAAGACTTTTGGTTGTCTAAGGACACCAGTAGGCCTACTTCCTAAAACAGGCTGAGACAATTCATTGACTTATTTGCCTTTTTTCCAGCCTTCACAAAAAGTAGATTCCACCTTGCTCGGCCAAAACATAGCAAACGTCACATTTCCAGAGCACTGTGTCCTTGCTGCACTCCCACATTCTGTCCCAGGAAAGGAAACAAAGGTCAAGGCATTGAGGAGAACTGGTTCAGCCAAAATTTGTGCCACAACTACGCATCAATAGGATGGGTTAGCTGCTTCCAGTAGTCTCTTCTTGGCAGATATCTGATGCAGTTGCCTTGAGCCAGACCTGAAGCAGAAGAGCCAAGGCCATCATACAGATTAAATGCCAGCAGAAGGACTGATTTTAGATCTCTTTTACCAACATTTTTGCTTCCAAATTTGTAGCATGATAAATTTTTAAGTACAAATGATTTTTTCTCCTTTGGTAAAAAGCAAACTGCAAACTTTCTGCCAATGGAGAACAATGTAGTGTTTAAAAATATTTTTAACAGATGACTCATGAATCTACAGTATTGGATCTTTTGTTTTTTGTATCAGCAAATAAAGTTGCCAGAATAAATGGGAAAAAAATTACGTTCAATTTTAACTAGCAAATGCATCTTCTGAGCACTCCTTACTTAACTCATTTCAAATTGAGTCTTTTTACATTCTAGAGCACCCTTCCACATTTCATTTTTGCATTTTTTTTTAATTATAAAGTAAAAGAAGAAAAATGGACTGAACATTCCAAGTGACACCTCTCCAGAACAAAGGAATCTCCATAATGTGAACTATTAGAGATGTCTTCTAAGCTACATACTCAATCATACATACAAGGAAAAACACATTAAAGAAGAAAGTACTGTGTCACATGAAGATTTTGGCTTCTTATCCTTATTCACTGATTCTCCCTTAGAATTCTTTGCTGAGCTATTATAATTCATCATCATTTTAATTTAGCTGCTTTTTTACCTTTAGAACTACAAGTATTGGCAGATTAGATGAAAATCAAGGCTCATTAATATAGCTTTGTCTATATTCTTACATTAAGAGCCACCAAGACCATCTATTTCAGGAAATATTCAACAAGTGAGAGTGAAAGAAATGTTGGCTGGAGGACTGGATTATTACCTATTTTCTTCTTGAAGGAGATGTTCTTCTAACCTCTGACCACTAGGAATTGGAAGGAAGAGTCCTTTCCCTTGAAATAGATGCCTTTTCCTTCACAGTCATTCCCAACCTTCTTTTCTGTTCTCCACTAACAAAATATTCACATTCTAGTCAGCCTTAGAAGCTTCAAAAGGAGAGTTTCCAGTCCTTAACTATCATAGAAAAGAAAGTCAAAGAACAGGTGAGAAATACAAACATTGGCAAGTAAAATGAATTGCTCAGAACCATGAAAATAACAGTAGTCATTTAATAAATAGTATATTTATTAATACATGTAAATATTTACATATTAAACTATCAATTTAACTATTAACAAATGTTAATAAATTGTTAAATTAAATATATTGGTATGTATTAATATGTATTGATATGTATTATTATTAATATGTATTAATATATATTAATACTACAAATAATACATTTATTAAGGACCACATTTTGAATTGCCTATTTTGAGCTGTGTTAGGCTAAATATCCGTATCATTTCCTGAAAATAGCTTGGTGCTTAAAGCATTCACCTAGCAACTTTCTAAAGTAAGATCTCTCCTTGATATAAAGGATTCATGGCTGCATTTCCCACATATTTAACTCTCAGGATAAAATAGTTAAGCACATAGAAATACTGCCATAACTCAGTTAAAACTGAGTCACTGTGGACATACCAAAAGGGACAGATTACCCAACTGAGTGGCTTTTAAAGTCATGTTCTTCTCCCACAGACTTACCATTTTCACATTGCATGTCACTGTTCTGTAGCTGCTGGTAAGAGTGCTTGCTCAGAAGATGAGCGTTAGGTTTTATCCCAGCAATCTTACTATAAGACCAGTCCTGCAATCAGAAAAAAAATAAAATAAAATAAAAAAGCCTTTCATAGGAGTTAACATGGCAGTAATTAAGTAAACACAGAGTATACTGAACACAATAAATCCGCATTTTTCCACAAACTAAGTATTCTTTGGTATCTTACTGCACTTTCTGAGAGCATTTTGATTGTTTGGTAGGTAGGATAGAGGGCTCAGAATAGGTAGGATAGAGGGCTCACCTGGAAGTGGAATGGTGGAACATTGTAGAACATTGCTATGAACAAAAGACCCATGAAGAGAGTCCTGCTTCTTATCTGGAATAGTAGCAATAACTGGCTCTGTGCTTGTAAGGTTATTCTTAACCCAAGCTAAAGCCACATCATTAAGGCTATTTGGGAATCTCTGTAAGAATATATTTCATGTCATAAATATATGTGTAATATTGCCTGTATACAGACTATTAGGACGCACTCTTTCTTATGTCGTCTTAGAGCTACAGAAACTGTCAATGGAAGCATCCTGGATGTAAATTTATAAATTTCTCCTTGATTTCGGGGTGTTTTTATTTGCAGGTAAATAAAAGTCAGCTCAAGAGTAGGGAATTGCAGGATTGCTACTGGCAAACTGCCTGTGCTCAAAGCTAGTATCGCCTTTGGAGTACCCAGATTAAGTCCGGAAGGTGGGAGATGGAACCACACTCAAAGAACTTTTTGGTCAAGTTAGATGGGCCCAAGGAGATGATACTTGAAGACAGTCATTGGGTTAATTGTTGAGTCTCATTATTGTAGACATAGCCAGAGAAGATGAATCCAGTAGATGAAGTGATGGTACAAACCTTGTGCTGCAAAACACCAGCACAACTCTACTTATGTATCCTGGTACTGGTTTCCCTGTCTGGTACAGCCTATGATGTTTTACGTATCACCTGGAGCACACACTGCTCCTCACCTCTCAGCCCAAGCCTTGCCGTCCAGTGACCCATGCTTATCTGCCAATTCCTGTGCTCATGTAAGAAAACACAGTTTTGATTAGGTGGATGAAGCTATTCCTGTGTACAATTTTTAAAAGATTTTAGGATGAAAGACAAGCCACTTTATCATGAATTATTGAGGTCCATCTCTGCACTCATATCTAGGCTCTATAAATACTCATTCTGTAAAAGATTTGAAAATCTTAACCAGCTGAATAAATAACTCGTGACTGAGACTAGTGCACCAATTCAGACTATTTATGTTAGGAAACAGCTCAGGAACAGGACCCCTGTCTCTGTTTCAGAAAGCATTTCTTCTGCCAACAGTTGCTCTCCTAGCTTAAGAGAAAAAAGCTTTTTGATTTTGTTTTTCATTTTTAGGATACCATTTTCCCAATTCTCCCTTCATTGAAAAGCCTTGTACAAGCCTCTATATGAATAAACCAAGAAAAAAATATTTTTGTTTATATCATGACTTCAAGTAGTAGAATCTATACATAAAAAGAACATGACACACATATCTTTAAGCATGTATGTAAGACTGTCTTTTTAAAGAAAGTTTCTTAAACTTGACACACATAGTTAATTGTTTTGATGAAAATTAAGTCTTGGATTAGGATTCATAAATCACCAAATTATTATACATTTTTTATTTGAATTAATGGCATCTGTACCTGAAATAATATCATTTGTCACTTCTCCACAAGACTGTTCTCATAATGATGCCTGAGCAAGAACAGTGCCAAGGAAAAATTAATATCAGATGAAGTGTCTTCACTAGAGTAAGTCTTTCTGATAACCACGTAACACTTGCATTTCTGAGGGTACTCTTTCTCCAAATATTCTGTGTCATTCAGGTTCTGGCGTTTTCTGATTGGTTGAACTCTTCAGCATGTAGATAGTTCAGCAGTAGATTGTGCCAAGTCATCCTTGTTTAAAAACAGTGCAACTTTGTCCTTCTTCAAAACAGATTCCTCTAAGGCTCAGGGCTAAATGAGAAGATGGCAGCTATTTCCTAATAAAAGTGGAGAACTCTGTTTCCGTAATGTAGAGCTGTAGGCTACCTATCTATCATTACAAATAAATGACTGACGTTGAAAATGATCTAAGGTAATGATTATAACTTTCCTGGAACCTATAATATCCATTCCAAATTTTTTATGAGTCAAGAGAAGAAAATCTTTTTCTGTGGACGCG
>JAVCKT010017585.1:0-12009 GCA_032273925.1 Rhynchotus rufescens
CCTCCTGCGCCTCACGCCCCGCGCGCCCGGCGCCCACGGCCTCCACGTCGCCTACGACGGGCGGCCCCTGCCCGGCAGCCCCTTCGCGCTGGACGCGCTGCCGGCCGCGGACCCCACCAAGGTGGGTGTGTGTGTGGGGGGGGTGCGCGGGGGGCTGGGGACCCCGAAACCAGCGGTGTGCCCCGAAACTGGCTGGGTGTCCCGATAGTGCCCAGGGACCCTGAAACTGGTGGTGTGCCCTGACAGAGGCCCCTGAAACCAGCTCTGTGCCCCAATAGTGCCCATGCCCCCTCCAAACCATCCTGGGCGCCGGGGGTCCCCAGTAAGGGGGTGTCTCTTGTAGGGGTGTCTCTTGTAGGGGTGTCTCTTGTAGGGGATCCCCCGTAGGGGTGTCCCTGGTGCCGCAGGGTCCCCGGGAAGGAGTGTCCCTTGTAGGGAGTGCCCCTGTAGGGCTGTCCCTGCTGAGCAGGGCGGATCGGGGTGTCCCCCCCATAACCCCCCGTCCCCCCCAGGTTCGTGCCTTCGGGCTGGGGCTCTCGTGGGGCCTGGCAGGGACACTGTGCAGGGCGGGTTGGGGAGTCCTGTGCAGGTTTGGGGGGTTCCGCACATGCCCCCCGTGTCCCCCCAGGTTCGAGCCTTCGGGCCGGGGCTCTCGGGGGGCCTGGCGGGGGTGCCGGCGCCCTTCACCATCGACACGACGGGCGCGGGCAGCGGCGGCCTGGGGCTCACGGTGGAGGGCCCGTGCGAGGCGCAGCTGGAGTGCGCCGACAACGGCGACGGCACCTGCTCCGTGTCCTACGTGCCCACGGAGCCGGGCGACTACAACATCAACATCCTGTTCGCGGGCGCCCACGTGCCCGGCTCGCCCTTCCGCGCCGTCGTGCGCCCGCCGGTCGACGCCTCCAAGGTGACGTGTTCGGGGCCTGGCCTGGAGGGCGCCACGGCCGGGCAGCCCGGCCACTTCCGTGTGGACTGCAGCCGCGCGGGCAGCGCCGAGCTCACCATCGGCATCACCTCGGAGGCGGGCGCGCGCGCCGAGGTGCGCGTGGAGGACAACGGCGACGGCACCTACACCATCGCCTACACCCCGCTCAGCCCCGGCGTCTACACCATCACCGTGGAGTACGGCGGGCAGCCCGTGCCCCACTTCCCCAGCAAGGTCCGCGTGGAGCCGCCGTGCGACACCGCCGCCGTCAAGGCCTACGGGCCCGGCCTGGAGGGCAAGGGTGCGCGGGGGACAACAGCGGCACCGGGGGGACCGCCGCGTGCTCGGCGGTCACTCCGACCCCTTCCGCCTGCAGGCGTCTTCAGGGAGGCGGTGACGGAGTTTGAGGTGGACGCGCGGGCGCTGAGCCAGAGCGGCGGCCCCCACGTGAAGACGCGGGTGTGCAACCCCTCGGGGAACGTCACCGAGAGCTTCGTGGAGGACCGCGGCGACGGTACCTACCACGTGGAGTACACCCCGTACGAGGAAGGTGGGAAGGCGCCGCCGCCGCGGCCGCGCGTGGCACGGGGTGCTCGCGGCTGTTGTGGCACCGCGCCGGCTGTGCGTGCGCGCTGTCGCCCACAGGGGTGCACACGGTGGAGGTGACCTACGGCGGCAGCCCCGTGCCCCACAGCCCCTTCCGCGTGCCCGTCACCGAGGGCTGCGACCCCACGCGTGTCCGCGTCCACGGCCCCGGCATCCAGAGCGGCACCACCAACCAGCCCAACAAGTTCACGGTGGAGACGCGGTGAGGACCCGCGGCACCCCTCAACAACACCCCAGCAGCACCCTGTTGCACCCCGCGACACCCCACAACACCCTGCAACAGCCCCCAAACACCCCTGGCCAACCCGGCTGCTCTCCCTGCCCTCCCTCTGCTCCCCTCTGCCTCCAATTTCTTTCCCTTGTGGCCTCGAAATCCTCCCAAATGGTCTTGAAATGGCCCCACATGGGCCTGAAATCTCCCCAAACTGGCCTTGAAATCCTCCCCTTCCCCACCAGGAGCCCCAAATATTCCTTCCCAGCTTCCCATTTTGGGGTCCCGGGCAGGCCTGGGATCCCCAGCACGACACCCCTTCACCCCACCCTGTTTTGGGGGGCCCGGGTGGGTCTGGGGTCCTCAGTGTGACCTCGTCTGTCCCTCCCCCTGTTTTGGGGGGCCCGGGTGGGTCTGGGGTCCCCTCCTGCCCCGGTTTGGGGTCCCGGGCAGGTCTGGGGTCCCCATCATGACCCCCCTGCCCCCCCGCAGCGGTGCGGGCACCGGCGGCCTGGGCCTGGCCGTGGAGGGGCCCTCGGAGGCCAAGATGTCCTGCACGGACAACAAGGACGGCAGCTGCTCCGTGCAGTACGTGCCTTACGAGCCGGGCACCTACAGCCTCAACGTCACCTACGGCGGCCACCAGGTCCCCGGTGAGCACCCGGGCAGCACCTATGGGTGACACCCACGACGGGTGACAGGGTGAGAGCCGCAGGCGCCGGTTGCTCACACCCGCCGTCCCGTGCAGGGAGCCCCTTCAAGGTGCCGGTGACGGCGGTGGTGGACGCGGGCAAGGTGACGTGCGCGGGGCCGGGGCTGACGCCGGGCGCCGTCCGCGCCAACGTGCCCCAGAGCTTCACCGTGGACACCAGCAAGGCCGGCGTCGCCCCGCTCGACGTCAAGGTGCAGGGGCCCAAAGGTGGGTGCGAGGAAGGACCCCCGGGGTGCAGGAGGAGCCCCTGGGGACAGCGGCGGCCGCTGGGCTGCAGGTGGCCACGTCTCGGGGTGCCCCTGGGTGCTGGGGGGTTTTGCGGTATGCCTTGGGTGCTGGAGAGTCTTGGGGTGCCCCCTAGATGATGGGGGGTCTCAGGGTGCCCCTTGGGTGCTGGGGGTGTTATATGATGCCCCTCAGGTGCTGGGGTGTCACGCGGTGCCCCCTGACCCCCCAGGTGTGGTGGAGCCGGTGGACGTGGCCGACAACGGGGACGGGACGCAACGCGTCAGCTACGTCCCCTCCCGCGAGGGCCCCTACAGCATCTCCGTGCGCTACGGCGACGAGGAGGTGCCGCGCAGGTGGGGGCACCGCCGCTGCGGGCTGTTCCGGGGGGGCGTCCGCCTGACGGCCCTGCCCCACAGCCCCACGCACCCCTCCCGCGCTGGACGGGGTGCGGGGGGCGCCCGCCTGACCGCCCTGCCCCACAGCCCCTTCAAGGTGAAGGCGCTGCCCACGCACGACGCCAGCAAGGTGAAGGCGAGCGGCCCCGGGCTCAACACGACCGGCGTCCCCGCCAGCCTCCCCGTGGAGTTCACCATCGACGCCAAGGACGCCGGCGAGGGGCTGCTGGCCGTGCAGATCACGGTGCGGGGACGGGCGGACAGGGATGGCGACAGGGACAGGAAAACAGGGATGGTGACAGAAAGAGGAGGATGAGGATGGGGAGAGGAGGAGGATAGGGATGGGACAGGGACAGGACAGGGACAGGAGGATGCGGATGGGACAGTGCGAAGGGGATGGGGACGGGGAGAGGAGGATGGGGACGGGGAGAGGAGGATGGGATAGCGATGGGACAGGAAGACAGGGATGAGATAGGGAGAGCAGGAAGGGGATGGGGACAGGGAGAGGAGGATGGGGAGAGGAAGAAGGGGACAGGGAGGGGAGGACAGGGATGAGACAGGGCGAGTGGGAAGGGAGTGGGGATGGGGATGGAGACATGGAGGACACAGGTAGGGTGGTAGGGAACAGGAGGAAGGGATCGTGGCCAAGGGCAGGAAGGAGTTGGGGACAGGGGGTCAAGGGGACAGGGTGACAAGGGGACAGGTTGGCAGGAGGTCACGGGCGTCACCGCAGCGGCCGCCTGTCCCACCAGGACCCCGAGGGCAAGCCCAAGAAGGCGACGATCCGCGACAACGAGGACGGCACCTACACGGTGTCCTACGTGCCCGACACCACGGGCCGCTACACCATCCTCATCAAGTACGGCGGCGACGAGATCCCCTACTCGCCCTACCGCATCCGCGCCGTGCCCGCCGGCGACGCCAGCAAGTGCACGGTGACGGGTGAGCGCCGCCGCCGCCGGCCCCGCACAGCCGCGCGCCGCCTGACACCGGCACCGCACACCCGCTTGCGGCCGGCGCCACGGTGCCCTCACGAGGGTCTCACTGGATTTCTCGCTTCTCTGCCCACCCTGCGCCCCCCACTCCTGTGCCCTCCACCTCATTGTGCCCCCACCCCCTTGGGCCCCCGACCCCTTTTTGCCCCCCCTCCCGCCCCTGTTTGCCCCCCGCTCCAGTCTCCATCGGAGGCCACGGCCTAGGTAAGCGCTCGGCCCCGCTCGCTTGGGGGGGGCTGCATGGCCGAGCTCCCCCCGACCCCCCGCTCCGCCCAATCCCCCCCACGGGACCTTCCCTGCAGTGACGTCACCGGCTGGGGGAGGGGGGGGGCACAGCATGAATGTCCCCCCCCAATAATCCACCTTTAATTAGGGGGTGCTCTAATGAAACATCGCAGATGCCTGGAGTTATCCTTTAAATCATCCCCCCTGCAATTAGGAGGTTTAATTGAACATAATGACCTTAGTTAAGAGGCTGAACATAATGACCCTAATTACCAGGCTGAGGTGCCGGTGAGGTCGCTGCGGGGTGCGCGGTTTTGGGGGGGGGTCTCTGTGTCCCCAAGGGCTGCCCCATCGCTTGGCACGAGGCTGTTGGTTGGGTCGCTCCTACAGCGTTCCGTGCGGTCGCTCCCCCTCGTGGGGCTTCCCGCAGTTTGGGGGTGCGTGGGGGCTCCCTCCCGCCTGGGGGGCATTGCCAGGCACCCCCCCAGCGTAGCCCCCCCTCGCTGCGGTCCCGGGCAGGGCCAGGCCTGGGCCCCACCATCCACCTGGGCGAGGAGACGGTGGTGACGGTGGACGCCAAGGCGGCGGGCAAGGGCAAGGTGACGTGCGCGGTGCGCGCGCCCGACGGCGCCGAGGCCGACGTGGACGTGGTGGAAAACGCCGACGGCACCTTCGACATCTTCTACACGGCGCCGCAGCCCGGCAAGTACGTGATCTGCGTGCGCTTCGGCGGCGAGCACGTGCCCAACAGCCCCTTCCAGGTCATGGTGAGTGGCGCCGCGGGGACGGGCGGCGCGGGGGGGACGCGGACAGGCCGGACACCCCCTAAGGCGGCGCCGCCCCCAGGCCACCGACCGCCCGCTGCTGGGCGTCAACGGGCTGGACATGGCCGGGCTGCGGCCCTTCGACCTCGTCATCCCCTTCACCATCAAGAAGGGCGACATCACGGGTGAGTGGGGGCCCACGGCCCCTCGGGGGGGACCCACAGCCCCAGGGTGTCCCCAAAGACCCCCAGGTCCTCCCAGAGGATCCCTAAACCTGCCAGAATCTTCCCAGGAGGGTCCTCATGACCCCGTAGGTCCTCCCAGGGGTCCCCAAAACAGCCAGGGGTCCCTGGAGGCCCCCATGTCCTCACAGGGGGCTCTTGATGACCCCGTAGGTCCTCCCAGAGGGTCCCTAAACCAGCCAAAATCTTCTCAGAGGGATCTTCACAACCCCCTAGGTCCCCCCAGGGCTCCCCACAACAACTGGGGATCCCCAAAGACCCCCAGGTCCTCCCAGGGAGTTCCCAGAGCCTCTTGGAGTGCTTCCCAAGGCCCTCAGACCTTCCCAGGGGAGCGCTGACAATCCCCTAGGTCCTCCCAGGGATCCCCACAGCAGCTGGGAGTCCCTGGGCCCCCCGGGGGCTCCCCGGGCGCGGGACGCGCAGCACGGGGGTCACCGTCCCCCCGTGCCCCCAGGGGAGGTGCGGATGCCCTCGGGCAAGGTGGCCAAGCCGGACATCACGGACAACAAGGACGGGACCGTGACGGTGCGCTTCGCGCCCAGCGAGGCCGGCCTGCACGAGATGGACATCCGCTACGACAACATGCACATCCCCGGTGCGGGCGGCGACGCGCGGGGACACTGGTGACACCGGTGACACAGGGTGGGTGACACGCGGTGGGTGACACGCGGTGATGCCCCCTTGCAGGGAGTCCCCTCCAGTTCTACGTGGACTACGTCAACAGCGGCCACGTCACCGCCTACGGCCCCGGCCTCATCCACGGCACCGTCAACAAACCGGCCACCTTCACCGTGAACACCAAGGACGCGGGCGAGGGTGAGCGCGGCTCCGCGGGGCGGGGGGGCGCCCGGCCGCCGGGGCCCCCTGACCCCGCCCGCCGCCGCAGGGGGGCTCTCGCTGGCCGTGGAGGGGCCCTCCAAGGCGGAGCTCAGCTGCACCGACAACCAGGACGGCTCGTGCAGCGTCTCCTACCTGCCCGTGCTGCCCGGCGACTACAGCATCGTGGTCAAGTACAACGACAAGCACATCGCGGGCAGCCCCTTCACCGCCCGCATCACCGGTACCCGCGGCGCCGGCACCCCGCTGACAGGGCGTGGGGGTGTTTGGGGGGGCCTGGGCAGCCCCTTCACCGCCTCTATCACAGGAATGGGGGGGATTCAGGGTCTGGGGAGCCCCTTACCCCTGTACCTGTGATACAGGTGGTGGTTTAGGGGGTATTTCAGGGGCCACAGGGGTCCTAGGAGCCCCTTCACCGCCCGTGTCACCAACTGGAGGAGCTTCAGGGAGTCGGGGGGTGTTTGGGGGCCCCTCGGCCCCCTGTCCCGCCGGCTCTGGAGGCCGTGGGGAGCCTGGGGACGCCGGTGCTGACGCGCGGTGCCGCCCCGCAGGTGACGACAGCCTGCGCCTGTCCCACCTCAAGGTGGGCGCCTCGGCCGACATCCCGCTGGACATCGGCGAGACCGACCTGAGCCAGCTGACGGCCACGGTGACGGCGCCCTCGGGCCGCCAGGAGCCCTGCCAGCTCAAGCGGCTGCGCGACGGCCACATCGGTGCGGCGCGGGACAGGCGGCGGCGGCGGTGCCAACAGGCGCGCGTCCATGGGTGTGTGTGTCCCCGCAGGCATCTCGTTCGTGCCGCAGGAGGTGGGCAAGCACCTGGTGCACATCGCGCGGGGCGGGAAGCCCCTGGCGCGCAGCCCCGTGGCCGTCACCATCAGCCAGGCGGAGCTGGGCGACGCCAGCCGCGTGCGCGTGGCCGGGCCCGGCCTGCGCGAGGGCCGCACCTTCGAGCCGGCCGCCTTCACCATCGACACGCGCGACGCCGGTACGGCCGCGCGCCTGGGCCCCGGCGGGGCTGGGCCGAGCGGGAGCCCCCCAACACCCTTGGGGTTCGGGGGGGGCTCTCCCCGACGCCTGGGCCCCTTGGCAGGGTACGGGGGGCTCAGCCTGTCCATCGAGGGGCCCAGCAAGGTGGACATCAGCACCGAGGAGCTGGACGACGGGACCTGCCGCGTCTCCTACTGCCCCACGGAGCCTGGCAACTACATCATCTCCGTCAAGTTCGGGGAGCAGCACGTGCCGGGTGCGCCACGGGGGGACAGGGGGGACTGGGAGGGATCCAGGGGGATCGGGGAGAGATCCAGGTGAGACTGGGAGGGATCCAGGGGAGCCTGGGAGGGATCCAGGTGGGACTGGGAGGGATCCAGGGGAGCCTGGGAGGGACACGGGAGGGACCTGGGGGGATTGGGAGGGATCCAGGAACGCCCTGGGGGATCCCAAGGGACCAAGGAGACCCAGGAGACACCAGGAGGGGGGACCAGGAGGGCCTGGGGGTGGCTGGTGCCGCTTTGGGAACCCCACAGAGGTTTGGGGGCCCGGGGGGCGCCCTGACCCTCCGCGCACGCTGGGGTCCCGCAGGAAGCCCCTTCTCGGTGAAGGTGACGGGCGAGGGCCGCGTCAAGGAGAGCATCACGCGGCGGCGCCGGGCGCCCGCCGAGGCCAGCGTGGGCACCGCCTGCGACCTCAGCCTCAAGATGCCGGGTGAGCGGCCGGGGGCGCCGCGAGTCCCCCCGCGGGCCCAGAGCTTCCCATGGGGTCTCGGACGGTTCCTGGGGGGCCCAGAAGTTCCCTGGGGGTCTCGGGAGGCTCCTGGGGCACCTCAGGAGGGGGGGCCCTTGGCGGGGGGGGGGCAGGGGGGGAGGTCTCGGGTGGTTCCTGAGGGCCCAGAGGTCCCAGAAGGGTCTCAGGAGGTTCCTAGAGGATCTCAGGGGGCTCTGGGTTTGTCTTGGGGTGGCCCAGAGGTTCCTAGGGAGTCTCGGGAGATTCCTGAGGATCTTGGGGGCTCTGGAGCGCCTGTGAGGGCCCTCGGTGGCCCCTGGGATGGGGCTGCTGCCCGTGGGGACCCTCAGTGCTGCACAGGGGGTCCCACGGGGCCCCACGGGTGCATGGGGATCCTCTGGGGCCCTGTGGGCGCATGGGGGGTTCTGCGGGGTCCCCGCTGACGGCGCCGCCCGCAGAGCTGAGCACGCACGAGTTGTCGGCGCTGGTGACGGGCCCGTCGGGGCAGGCGGTGGCCGCGCAGGTGCTGGAGGGCGAGGGCGGCACCTACTCCATCCGCTTCGTGCCCAGCGAGACGGGCGTGCACTCGGTCAGCGTGAAGGACCGCGGGCAGCACGTGCCCGGCAGCCCCTTCCAGTTCACCGTGGGGCCGCTGGGCGAGGGCGGCGCCCACAAGGTGCGCGCCGGCGGCCCCGGCCTCGAGCGCGCCGAGGCGGGAATCCCAGGTGAGAGGCGCCGGGGCGCCCCGGGGTGCTGGGACGGGTGTCCCAGGTGAGAGGTGAGCCAGGATGGGGCACCTTGGGGTGCTCAGACGGGTGTCCCAGGTGAGAGGGGGACAGGGCACCCCGGCGTGCTGGGGACCCACCAGAGGCACCCAGAGCTCCTCAGGGCGCCAGGACGGGTCAGGGGCTCCCTGGAGCACTTTTGGGGGCTGCTAGAAGCCCCCTAAGGCAGCCAGTGGTGCTTAGGATGCCCCAAACCCATCAGTGGCTCCCCAGAGCGCCCTTGGGGCTGCTAGATCCTACCCAGGGCACCCAGTGGTGCTTAGGTTGCCCTTAAAACCACCTGGGGATCCCTAAAATGCCCCTGGAGGCTGCTAGAACCCACCTGGAGCTCCCCAAAACACCCTTGGGGGATGCTGGAGGCTGCCTGGGGCACCCAGCAGTGCTTAGGGTGCCCCCAAACCCACCTGGGGCTCCCCAAATTCAATTGGGGCCACCAGAACCCAGCAGGGGCCCCGAGCTCCTCCCGGGGTGCCCTGGGGCCCCCCTTAGGGCAGCCCCCCGACCAACGCGGTGCCCCCCAGCCGAGTTCAGCATCTGGACGCGGGAGGCGGGCGCCGGCGGCCTCGCCATCGCCGTGGAGGGGCCCAGCAAGGCCGAGATCGCCTTCGAGGACCGCAAGGACGGCTCCTGCGGCGTCTCCTACGTGGTGCAGGAGCCCGGTACGGCCCCGCCGCGGGACGCGCGGTGACACGGGCGCCGGGGACGCGGTGACACGGGCACGGGGAATGCACGGCGGTGCTCGGCGGGTGACACGCGGCAGTGCTCGGCGGGTGACACACCTGAGCTCGGCGGGTGACACGTGGCGGTGCTCGGCGGGTGATGCACACCCATGCTCGGCGGGTGCGGGTGACGCTGCGGCGGTGCGTGGCGGGTGACACGCGGCAGTGCTCGGCGGGTGACGCACACCTGTACTTGGCGGGTGACACGCAGTGGTGCTCGGCGGGTGACACGGGGCGGTGCTCGGCGGGTGACACGCGGCGGTGCTCGGCGGGTGACGCACACCTGTGCTCGGCGGGTGACGCACACCGGTGCTCGGCGGGTGACACGCGGCGGTGCTCGGCGGGTGACGCACACCGGTGCTCGGCGGGTGACGCACACCGGTGCTCGGCGGGCGCGGGTGACGCTGCGGCGGTGCCGCCCCCTGCGCCCGCGGTCCCCACGGCAGCCCCGCTCCCTCCCGCAGGCGACTACGAGGTGTCGGTGAAGTTCAACGAGGAGCACATCCCCGACAGCCCCTTCGTGGTGACGGCGACGGCGCCGTGCGACGACGCCCGCCGCCTGACTGTTTCTAGCCTTCAGGTGAGACACCGGGAGAAACCCCCCCGCCCGGTGACGGCCCCGGCAGGGCCACGGGCCGGCCACGCGCAGGGCCCGGCTGCGGGCTCCCACAGCTGTCAGGGGGCTACAGGGGGGTCTGTAGGGGCTACAGGGGGGTCTAGGGGGCTACAGGCCTCCCAGGGGGGTCTAGGGGGACTACAGGGGGTTCTAGGGGTGTCTGTAGGGGGCTACAGGCCTCCCAGGGGTGTCTATAGGGCTACAGGGAGTTCTAGGGGTATGTGGGGGTCTACAGGCCTCCCAGGGGTCTGCAGGGTGGTTCCAGAGGTGTCTATAGGGGCTACAGGGAGTTCTAGGGGTGTCTAGGGGGGCTACAGGAGGTTCTAGGGGGCTTCAGACAGGTTAAGGGCAGGTCATGGGGGGCTACAGGCCTCCACGGGATCTGCGAGGAAGTTCGGGGGGGTCTTCAGGCAGGTTTTGGGGTGTCTGGGGGCTTCTAGGTGTCTTCAGAGAGGTGTCTAGCGGGGCTACAGGCTTCCCTGGGGTCTTTGGGGAGGATTAGGGGTGTCCATAGGGGGCTACAGGCCTCCCAGGGCTCTTCAGGCAGGTTCTGGGGGGTCTTCAGGCAGCGTTAGGGGTGTCTGGGGGGCTACAGGCCCTCCAGGGCAGCTTTAGGGGTGTCTGGGGGGGTGTCTAGGGGGTCTGCAGGGCAGGAGGGTCCCCCAGCTCGGGGTGCAGGGGGTCCCTGCGCTGGCCCTGGTGCCCGTGTGTCCCTGGGGGTCCCGGGGGGTCTTTCTCTCGTGTCTCTTTTAAAGGCTATTAACAGCCCTGCCCCCCCGCCCCAGTGTGGGGGGGGGCCCAGGGGTCACGCGTGGCTTAACGGGAGGGAGCGGCCCCCCCCAGCCCCCCCGGGGACGCCCAGGGCTCCCCGCTCCCCCCCGTTAAACGCGCCTGCCCCACAGGTAAGTGGGACACCGGGGGGAGGGGTCACCCCCAAATCGGTGTTTGGGGGGGGTCCTCAAGCCCTCAAACTCTCTTGTCAGTAGGGACCCTCCCCGAAGTCGGGAGGTCAGGTAAACCCAAGGCGATGGTTTGGGGGGGGTCACTCCCTACAATGATATTTTGGGGAGTCTGTCCCCCTCCCCAACGGGTTGTTCTGAGGAGGGGGGAGATTTTCCCTTGGGGGGGCAGTCTTGGGGTGTAGACCCCCCCAGGGCTTGTTGGGGTGCAAATGCACCCCCTTTTGGGGGGGAGGGAGCATTTTGGGGTGCCAGTGCCTCCCCCAGGTTGCAGTCACATTTAGGGGTGTTAAACACCCCCCTCCCCCCCCAGCGTGGCAATCTGGGGGAGGGTGTTAATATCCCTCAAATGTGACCCCACCCTGGTTAATTTGGGGGGGGGGGGGGTAATTTTAGCCCGGGCTCAAGGGGCCCCATAGGGTTAAGCGGCTTCTGGGGGGGGATTTGGCAAATCCTGCCCCCCCCCCCTATAGATTCCTATAGATTCTGCTCCGCCCCCACCTCCGGCCAAGGTCACAGCGGGCCCAGGCGTCCGGGGGGCCCCAAAATGGGGCGGGGGGCTCTTCGGAAGGTCCCTATGGGGCCTAAAGGCTCCCTATGGGCACTAGGGGGGCCCTATGGGGGCTATAGGGCCAGGGAAGGGTCCCTATGGTGCTTGGGGTGCCTATAGACCCTATGGGGCCTATGGGGCCAGTCCTCGTAGCTGCCCCCCCACATACACCCAGTGCTCACCTATAGGGAGAGGGGGCTCCAGGGGGTCCCTATAGGGCCAGGGGCCTCCGGGACATCCCTATGGGGCCAGGGGCTCCAGGGTATCCCTATAGGATGAGACAGCTCCATAGGGTCCCTATAGTATGGGGCGAGGAGGGGGCTCCAGGGGATGCCTATAGGGCCAGGAGGGTTTGGGGGGGGCCCTATAGGGACCTGGGGGTCCTGGGGATCCCAATAGGGGCCAGGCGGCTCTCAGGCGGTCCCTATGGGGCCGGGGGGCTCCAGGAGATCCCTATAGGATGAGACAGCTCCATAGGGTCCCTATAGCACGGGGGGAGGAGGGGGGCTCCAGGGGGTC
>JAVCKT010017586.1:9390-19607 GCA_032273925.1 Rhynchotus rufescens
TTCTGGATTGCATTTCCTCCCTTTAGCTCCCTTTCCTAGATAATCAGCTGGCACAGATTTGTAGTTTGCATTTGCAGATGAAGATGCACATGCAAATAACTGTGGAAGAACCTTCTCGGTAGATGCAAGCGCCTTAAAATATGGGCACAGTGGGAGTTCAGGTATCTTTGCAGCTTCATCCATTTTGCCCTGCTTTGAAAATTTGGCGTCTTTGCCTTACGAGTGAGGTATTTTATTTAAACAGAGTATGACAGTGCGATGCATTATGGCAAAGGCAGACTGCAAAGTTGACATCTATGACAGCTTGGTAGAGTAAATGGCAACCTAGAAACATGTAAGACTGAAGTGGTGGGAACAGCAGTTATGGTTGTCAGTTGCCATTCATTGTCCTTTGTTTAGGGGGAAAAAAGGAAGTAATGGAAAAACTAAGATTTTACAAGTTTCTCTTCCTTGCACTAAATAAGCACTTGCAACAGATACTTTGAGTGTATCTATTTCATGAACCTATAATGGATTAAACTTTAAGGACTATTTACCTCCTTAAAATAGTGCAATTATCGATTGACAAGTAAGAAGACTTTACCTATTTTCAAAATTAGCTTATTGTCGTAGCAGAGAAGTAAGCTGTTGAAACAAATGCCACAACAGTACAAATACTTTCACTGACATGACCTTGCAAATGTAACTGTGTAGGTGAAAACAATATGCTGCAAAGTATGGGTATAAATGTGGATATGCTTGCTTTCACTCACTTGGTCTGTTTTCTTCTTCCCTGACACCTCCTTCCAGCAGAAGCAGCTAAAAGAAGTGAGCTTACTCTTCATTAAAAGATAAAGTCTAATCTCTGGGCACAATCTATACCCAAGATACAAACTAAATTCCAGAGAATATGTCGACACTTTAGAAACTGTGTCATATAGATGTAACACTATGATCAGAGGACTTTGTGGTCTAATACCAGGACCAACATTGCCTGAGAAGGACAAACCATCGATATATCAGATTAATAGTAACTGAGAACACCTGGCACTTCCAAGAATCTGTATGGTATCCATTCGCACCAGACATTATTTTTGTTTTCTTACCTCCCACTTTTGAATTGTAGGCTACTCCAACCCCACATTTTTTATTGTTGGCTTGCATGGCAATTTCTCCTGCACACCGTGTCCCATGCCTGAATAAATACAGTAAGAATAACAACATATGACAAACCATATACTTCTCTGTAATGCACACAAAGACTCACCAATGATCTTCCTCATTTAGCAGATGTGTTCTTTTACTTGAATGTAATGGAACTATCGATTAGCTTTTGAATTAGGCCTACCTGACACAAAAATACTTGTTTCCCTTAGGTCTCAATTGACATAAATGTACCTATTTATGGGTACAAATCATCAGGAGGTCATCATAGTGATGTGATAAATACCTAATTCAAACCTCATTGCAGTCCACAAACATACTGGCTATCAGGACTTTACAAGCACACAAAATTGAAGTAATAGTATGAGGCTAAGAAACTGCTAAACTCCTTCAGAAAGAAATGTGAACAAGTCATTTTAATCACAAATTCAGATATTCTGATTACTGCATTTACTTTGGATATCATACAGCCTTTAAAATACCTTCACCATAGCCAATTTTTCTTGTGATCAAGTATTTCCTATGCCCTGGGGGATTCTTGCTCCTCAATACATAAAACCTTCATATAAGTGTAATTGTAAAAGAGTAGCATTATTTAATACTACAGATTGTTATTCAGTGAAGTGTTTGAATGCTTCTGGGCTGAATTCCATTTACTTATTAATAAAGATTAGAGATAATACAGGTAGATTTAAGAGATAATGTCACAAGAACCAAAGAATAATGGCCTCCCACTCTTAAATAATGCTATAACAAAATAGAAATGTCATTCCCTAAATGTTCCAGTCATGGTACATTCATCCTTTGACTGACTGCTTTATTTCCACACAATTTCTGATTTATGTTGTGGATGCTATTACATTGTCTAACAGAGAATAGTCCCTTACTGCATCTTTACTGAATAGGGGCATCCTAAATGGTTCGGTAAATGGCTTTTTCTGCACACCAGTTTTTAAAGAGGTCCCTTCTCTTCTCTTTCTAATGGACAAAATTGCTCCCTGAATTACCACGGGTGAGCTTAGGTACGACAGCTTCATCATGATGTTCCCCTGAATTCCAGGGAAGTGCCACTAAAGAGAGCACGGGAAAAAAATTCCTCACTCCTCCCAAGACACATAATTACACTAAGTGAATGGGCTTTTTGTCCATGCTCAACTCTTCCAAAGCTTTCGTTGTCTCACTGGAGACATTTAGGGCAAATCTGGTCTACAGACGTCTGTGTTTTTCTTCAGAGGAGACAGAAAGATTGTCCAGGAAGTGCACGTAACCTCCCTCAGCGTCTGAACATGCCTCACACCTAGAGGAGGAGGAGGTCTGAAGCATGAGTCTACCTGTGCATATGTATACAGAGCTGGAAGTTATTTTTCCATTGCAAAAATTGCTGCACGTACTAGAAAGAAAGCGCTCCTAACTGCAGAAGCTGACCTGAAGGGGTGTTTTTTAGCTTCCTCTGAGAAACAGTCTCTTCCAGAGCACTTCAGAGGAGATATGTATTCTTTTAACTCTCACAGTACAAGGCAGAGAACTGAAGCCAGTATTTGTTTAGTTGGATGTCACTCTACAAATACACATCATTAATACAATCTCTAAACAGATGATTCCTCTCAAATACAGAGAGGAATTTCAGAACTTCAGGGGGAGATTAAAGAGTTCTTCATCTGAGAATTTCCTTCATTGCCAGTGTCTGTGCGATGTTATAAGGGCTTTTCCTTTCATACATATGTGACGCATTGAGCATGGATAAATTCTGCACTTGAATATCCTACCACAAAGTAATAGTTTACTCTGTTGTTCTCTTTAGACAACTGGGAAGCTACTCACTTGTTTTCATTTGTCGGATCATATCTAGGAAAAGGATCATGATCGTTGTCGTTGAAATCATAACTTGCCTTTGGGTCCTATATTAAAAAAAAAGAATTAATTGCAACAAGTAGAAAGTGGATTTAAAATCTTTTAATGAAAGGGGTTTTACAGCCCTTATTAAATTTGTGTGTCTCATGTTGACAGCAATGAAGTCAGTAAAATTTGATAGGCATTAACAATTCCATAAACTTTTTATGGAGCTAGAAAGGTTTTAATAATTCAGCATTAAACCATTGTATACAAATATGCGTGGGAACTAAATTCAGTAAGGAAAAATAAAAAACTACCTCTGTTAAATAACATTCTGCTTCCTGTGACAAGGTTTCAAGCTACATCCAAAGCAAAAATTTCAGCCTCCGTGATGTAGGGGATGCCTCACCAAACAGAGCAGGCTGGAAAAGAGTGCCGGTATATCCAGTTTACAACATTTTAATGCACAGACTTACATAGTTATCATAGATGTCAGTATGATTCCATTCCAAGCCATCATCTAGTACTGTGATGACAACACCTTTTCCTGTGATCCCTTTCTGCCACACAGGGAGAACATGGAGATCCAGTTTGGGCAGTGTTGGAGTTACTCTTGTATCTTGCTAGGGGACGGAAAAGGACAACAAACAGGTCACCAGTTTTATCATTTATATTACACAGGTCTGAAGTAAAGGTGCTCTAAATCATCCCAACCTTAACTTGGATATTTTGCAAAATTTTCCCAAAGATTAAACCAAACTAAGCTTGCCCAAACCTCCATAGCACAGAAGCTCTTCTCATATTGCTTAGAGTTCCCTGAAGCCCACTGTGAATAAAGATTATCTCATACTTACTAGAGATGGGCAACAAAAACACAGAGAATGGTAGGGAAATGCTAATGATCTTTGAAAAATCAAGTTAATAATCAGACCTACTGATATCTATTCATTTCACCTGATGAGAAGCTAGGGCAGTAACCCACTGTGCAACAAGCTGCATTTTCTCCAAGTACGCTTTCTCCTTTGAAGTCTGAGCTAGCCAGCACAAAATAATTAATGGATAAAACAATTAAGGGAGTCGCTTGGTTATGAACAACTGTGCTGAATCACAACTTGCTGTTTACTACCTTCCTTATTGTTCCCGTGGAAAATCAATTGGAAGCATGAATCATCTACAGCCCTTTATTTCAAAGTAAGTTTTTTTTAAAGATTAGCTCCGAAATGGGTATGTTTTCTGCTCTAATATGAAGTATGTAGCACATACATTTAAGTTAGAAACTTTGCTTACTACCCTATAAAACACAGTTGTAATCGCTAGCATTTTCTTCATTTTTCTCTGTGTATAATTCCCTAACAATTGCAGGTTTTTCGTATCTTAATTTCCAACAGAATGCTGCACAAGGCATGAGGTTTAGGTAAAGAAATACGACTTTTCTTTCTTTCCTTTCTGACTGCTCTGGTTCAGGACTTTTTTTAAGGTTTTAAGTTTTGTTCTCTAGAACACAACAAATAATCACTTTTCTGGTGATGCATGAGACACTTTGAGTGGAGTAAAAAAACACTGACATCAAATCAGGCAATAACAGATTTATTATTCCGAGGCAGGAGAAATATTTTGGAAGAAAATGTTGAACACATTTATATGTTTAATCTGAAATTGCAATATACAGTAGGAACAAGTATAAGCATCACTTTCTCTGTTTCTTATGTGGGAAAAGAAGTGAAAACACACAAAGCTGGAAAGATGAGCTATTTCTCCCAGAGAGTACATTTCTTTCCTCACAAAACTGCTTTTCTCTTACTCTATGTGTGTTTGTGTACTTGTCCAATAAAACCACCTTGGAAATTCCCCGTTTCCGATAAGTGGAGAAATAAACAGAGAAGAGAGCACAAAACCAGTTTTGAAGAAATGTAAAATTATTGCAGATTTCTATTTTCTGTGTTCAGAGGAAGCATGCAGGAATCTTCTTGGGAATACTTTACACTATTCATTTTACTTTTTTTCTCTTCCAACTCAAAGGAAAGAAAGGCAAAACTTCATACAAATAGGCTAGACTTTGATCAGTTTTCTCTAAACTAAACTGGAGAAGAAAAAAAATTCAAGAAGTAGGACCAAGTTTGTGTTTGAGTATTTCCCTTCATTTGCTATCCTCATCCTAAACCTACTTTAAGTAGAAGAAATGAAACCTAGATTAAAAGTGCAATGGGATGCACAGTGGAAACAGAGATTCATAAATAAATAAATAAATAAACCCGAACAATTAACTGTGTTTCTGATTTGTCACATAGATACAAACTATAGAGGACAGAAAAATCCTTTTTAATTTATATTTTGAACATGAGCTGTAGAGAAAATCTTCACCTTAGATCAATCTGAAAAGGGAGAAGGTGCTTGTCTTATGCATAAGAGATTTTGTTTTCTTCTAAAGGATGCACTGTACACTGCCAATTTTAATAAAGAAATAAATGATCAACTTTAGAGATGATAAGGGAAAACTTACACAATGGCATTTTTAAAAAATTCTTATAAAGCTGGGTTTTAGCTATTCTACTGCTTTCTAATGTCAAGCACCATGCTGAGCAGCAGCTGCCTGAATTGGCTGCTAGATTTTTTGCACAAAATACACTTTGAAAAAGACAGACAGTTGACTGCAAATATCATGCATGCATCTTCATCCACTCCATTCAATGTAATCGCTTTGATACTGCTAAAAATACAGCTGATAACTGAAACTCATCACCCCCCCAATTCCACAATGCAACAAATCCTTACCAGATACCACTGCTGATTCCACATAGGATCATTGAAAAGGTTTTCTGCTGAGTCTCTCAGGGTGGCACGCTTAGTTCGCTTTTTTTCATACTGCTGCTCTGCCCATGACACCTACAATTATTTGTATAAATATGACAGGTAAGCAAGTCTCAACAGGTTAAAGATTTGCTTAACCTAGAGGGTAAGGGCTTTTCTTGCACAGCAAAAATAAATGATAGCTAAAGGAAAAAGAGGAATGTTTGATGCTGAGACGATTATTTACACAGTTGTAGAGAGTACTTAAGGGAAGAGGATGTGGAGAAATCATAATACTATAATACTACATCAATTCATACAAAATAATTTCAAGTTGATTCCTGTGAATGCCACACAATGCAGGCTTTTCTGTTGAATGTTATCTCAGCCGTGGTAGTTACTTTAACAACCAGAACACTGTTTCTTTCCCCTATCTACACTGTAACGTCTCTTTGTGAATGTCGAGAATTTACAGAGAAGGGAAGACTCACTCTGGCTTTAGTATAGCAGTCATAATGACGCTGACGCTGTTACTCATAGTCCAGCTGGACCTTCAAGTCTCCTTCCCAGCAGTTTTTTGAAGTGTGTTCAATTAGAAAGCTCTGAATATTGGACTAACTTCATCACTGGCATAATTCCATTTAAGGCAACTGGAAGCCAAAATGATCCCGCGTGTTTTGCTAATGTGTCTACGCACTGAACTGCAGAGCATTTATGCATCAACACAGACATCTCCAAAGTTACTAGGTTGCATTCTGAAAATGCTTCCAGTTCTGCTCTCCTGAGTGGATTACTAAAACTAGTTCAAATCAAATCCAGATTCTGCCACCTTTCTTTAGGCTGTGTACTCCATCTGTAAATAAGGATAAAATGTTACTCCTTGCTGGACTGCTACTCTGACACAGAGCAGGCTGGTGCTTTTCATCTCAATTTTTCAGATATGAAAAGCAAACTCCAGTTCAGTAGATTGCCACGATCCTCCAACAAGCCTCAAGTGGAGGATGCCTTAGTATCTAACTTTTTCCTTTAAAACCCTGAACAGGTTTCAGTACTTTCCTCTACTGTCATCCAGTGGTTTTATGGTTCTTACATCTGTCACCATATGATACAGTAATGAGTGACTCAGAAATTATTATAATAAAGAAATGGACTGATTTGATCAAAATACATTTTTCCTAATGAAAGCCTAATGGAAATTAGGTACAAGAACATAAACCCTTAAAAATGGAAGCTACTCCACACAAGTAATTAGAAAGCTCTCCAATCATACTCACTTTGTGACGTACTTGGTGCTATAAGTAGTGCAAATGGACGGTCCTACTAGCCTGAGTTACCAACAGAAGATAAATACATCCACCCAAGCATAAATATTTTAAACTGCTTTACTGATATCCAAGAGCACAGATATTTGTGCAGAGGTTAGAGCAGTTCTCCTCCTCTCTCTTCCTTGCTTACAGCAAAGCTTAGCCTCTTCATCACCTAACAGTAATTAACTTCTGACATCTTCCATGCTTGTTATTTTTGTGATGTGGACAACTGCTCTGTGGCAAATGAGCTGAGACCACCAAGCACATATGTCACCCAAATAAGCCAAATGTTTGTCACTCAGCAGCTGGACTACGTTCAAGCTACTCATCTATTACAAAAGGCATCATGCCAAATCTCCTCCAGCCACTGATATATGAAGTAGTGAAAACAATTTTGATTCAAGTCCTTTGCAAGGAAGTAGATTTGGGAGCCAGTGCAAATACTGAAAGTTAGGGAACCAGATAATTACATCCTTTCAAAACATTCACAGCCATTATGTATTTTATAGCAAACACTGGGACAGATAGAGGGAGCAAATAAATACTCAGACTGGAGCCACATTTTGTCCGAGCCTTCTTACTTGCACAGACTGCATAATTCATGAAGGACCTATACAAACAAAAGCAAGATTTGCTTCTTCTCTTTCCCCCTTTTAAGGGGTTAATTTTAATCTTTCAAAATAAGCTGTTACTGAACAAGTGCAGCTCTCTGGAGTAAAGGTCCATGTATAACTGCATAGCATTACATGATTGCTTTCTGTTTGTATACTTACATAATGACATAATTGCATCTCACTCATTCACATAGCTAATTTGCATGCTAGATGGTAAACAAAAGGGAAATTAGAGAAAATTTAGTAAATCACCTGTAGCACTTTGAAGCCACATTTTTAGGATCTAGGGAAATAAATTTGCCATAATGATTGGCAGTAACCTATGTAACGCAATTGCATCCATTCTACTTATAAGTGTATTAAATACAGTTATGTTTCCCTGTTTCCCTGTATAATATATGCATTCCAGGTAATCAGTCCAAAAAAAGGAGAAACTGCAACCAAAATTCTGTTCCTGAACTATGTATTATGACAGTAGTGAAAAATTGAACATAGTTTTGGGTATTAATTAGACCACTTGGTTTAGATCCTCTTTATGTCCTTTACACATAGTAAATTTATATCTTTTATGTCCTTTATATGGCTGCACTAAAACTGTGACTTTAAACATCCCAATTTAGAATGATTTCACCTAACACACTTAGCTTTTAAACTAGGTTTACCAATAGGGGGGAATGTGCTGTTTTCAAACCGAATAGGCAAAACAAAGCATTTACTGTATGTCCCCCTTCCTTTGTTCTTCCCTATAAATATGGAATGACATTTGCAATCCTAAACTTCACTCAAATCTCTTGTTCTCAAGTGTTTTGTCCTCAAATGACAAAAGGGTATTTTTCACATCTCGATGGCTCAAAGTTTGGGGCAGCTAATATCTTGCTACTGCTGCAGTAACGCTAATGTGGGTTCATTGCTCTGAAGCTTACCTGGAACTGTGCTTGGGAGAAGCTGACAGCATTCTGCTCCCTTCTTTACATTTGCCACCCACCCTGCTTCCCCAGCATGTTTACCATCAGGCTTGTGTATCTCTTAAAGCAATGCAGTTTCCTTCACCGCTAAATCTACCTTAGAGCACTTAAGCCCTGGCAGGCTGAACTCCTCAACACTGTGCTCAGTCTCCGATTTCAATGGGATCCTAGAGTACCAAAACACAACTGTGATGGGTCCTCCTTGAGAAAAGGTTTTAGCTTGCCGCTGAGGTGAACACAGCAAAATCTCAGTCCTTTCTCTTTCCTTACTTTTTTTACTCAGTCACTTTAAATCAAACCTAATTTCCATGGCCATTGCACAGACATGGTCTAATTAAGCTCACTGTATCTACGGGTTTTTACTCTGAGCCCTGTGGTTTCTCATTCATATTTTCATCAACACACATTGACAACTGAGACTCCAAACCTTGCAATGAGGCAAACTTTAAATCTTAATTCGGAAAACACGTGCAAAAAAAAGGGCAAAAGAGAGTCAGAATCTGCCCCTTAATGAGAGAATAATGAAATATTATTCAAGATGAGTATGGATTGCTGAATATATTAGACTTGCAAAATGAGTAAAGCATGCCTGTGACCTCATTAGAAAGCCAGCAATACGCGGAGAGCATAAAAATGATATGGGACATAAAAAAACATATAAATCTAACACTTACCCGCTCATCATCGGAAAGTCTTTTAGTGATATGAGTGGCACTTCTTCGAGACCGCCTCGGATGGCTTTTATGTCTGAATAGGTAGTGATTTTTGAGTGATCCAATCTATAAGACAGAGTCAGACTTTTAATGCTGAGAGGTATTCCCCCACCGCAAACAAATACCAACCATCATAACCTGTCAGAATTTACTCAATAGACGAAAGGGCAAGACACTAGCCTCTAGATATTTTAATCAGAATTAGAACACTTTTCAAGAAGGTGTTCTCAGCACAACCTGTCTGCGGCTAGGAGGAACCGGGGGGACACGACCTCACTCGAGCCACTCTACTCTCGCGGCAGCCACCCCGGAGTTCCACATTGGCACTCCCTACGTGTCCCGTGTTACTTCGACGGGGACGTTACTTCCACGGCCGCGCTCCGGCCCCGTCCCGAAGGCCTGGAGCGCATCCCGGGCCGGCAGGCGCAGAGCCGGGCTCGTGCTGCGGGCGCTGGGCCCCACGGCGCGTGGGGCCCGGAGGAAGGCGCTGTTTGTTACACACGGGCACTTACTCATCCCTGACAACGCTGACGTCATGGCATCCCAAAAAAAGAAAAAAAAAAGGACAAAAAAAAAATCCCCGAGTGGGGTGCGCCCGGCAGCGGCCCCGCGGGGGAGCCGGGAGCCCGCGCGCAACTTGCCGGCGCTGCCCGCGCCGCCCCTACCTGCCCCACGAGCTCGTACTCCAGCTCCTCGGCGATGGCCCTGGCGGCGTCGCGCCCCGCCGGCACCTCGGCCGCCCACTCGTTGAGGAACTGCCGCTCGGCGCGGCCGCCGCGGGCCGCGCAGAAGGCGCAGAGCAGCGCCAGCGCCACGCACGGGCCGGGCCAGCGGCGCCGCTCCATGGCCGCGGGG
>JAVCKT010017590.1:2531-15325 GCA_032273925.1 Rhynchotus rufescens
TATTGTCTCCAATTTGAGACCAGATCTTTGACCTCTTGAACCATTTTAATGGTTTACCTGTTCTATTCTAAAAGCCCTGGACCTATGTAGATTTTAGGCATGCAAGTAGAATAGCAAAGTATGAAAGTGATGCCATCTAAATTAAGTGTTGTCCACTAAATGATCTCAAGGATAGATATATACCTGTTGACTCAGTTGCATGTGATCATTTGTCACTAAAATGACAACTATACCTTGGATAACATGCACTAAAATTGCATTGCTTGTCTAGCTGAGCTTGTTAACAGTTTCACAGTCTGATGGAGGAACTTGTAGTAAAACCTGGTTTCCATAGATGGCTATTGGGTCACCATGACTAGTCAGAGAGTATAAGGATCCCTTGAATATCGTTGGGAGATAGTAGAGTACAAATTGTCTGAAGCAAAGGCTGCGCAAATACAGTTCTATATTTTTGCTTATTTCCTAGGCTTTTGGAAATTAGTTCTGGTTTGAAATCTCGTTTGTATAAAGTGACATGCATTAAATCTCACCTTCTATGTAGCCTTGATTATGGCTGGTGGCCTAAGTGAGAGGTGTCTGCTCTGTTGCAACTTCAGTATTAAATGTGACTGACCAAGGGCGAGGGAGCTGTGGGGTTCACTCCGTGTTTACATCTGAAGGCAGGTTGCCGTGTTCCAGCCTGTTTTACTCATGGAAATTCAGTAGGGATAGAACAATTATACTGATGTTATCTAGAAATTATTCTGAGGATAGTAGATCAGTAGAGGTGTGACAAGCATGCTTTTTTCTACCTTATGATCTTTGCAAGATTGGAGAATTTTCCGTAAGTAGACGTACAAAGCTTGAGATTCAAACAGCAATCACTAACATTCAGATCAGGGAATGTCATATTATGGGTTTTGCAGAGTTACTCATCAAATGAGATTTTATACATGATCTTGGAAGTGGGAAATGCTTAATTGAGTAAATATTTTTATTATTTAAATACTTCAGATACATGTATCAATGTTTGTGTTTGTTTAGAGAAAAAGAACAAAAATAGAGGGAAGTAGTGCTGCCATCTAATTGGCTGCTTATAACGTGTCCTACATTCTTCTGGAATTCTCTTTATTCTGTAAATATGCATCCTGAATTGTGTTGTGCTGGAGAACAAGTATAGTGCTCTGCAAATGGGAGGAAAGTGAACTTCCTTGTGGTAAGCCATCAGAACTAGCTGAATTTCAAGTGTTCAGCTTCAAACCCAAGGAAAACAAAAGATCTGGAAAGACTCTCCTGTTTGTGATGAAGGTACCCATCTGCTGAAGTCTCTGGTGATTTGGGACTTGCGTGAGGTATTCAAGACCTACATGGAGAAAGCTCTGAGTAAGTTGGTCTGATCTCATACTAAAGAGCTCCTGAGGTCACTTCTAACAGGAGTGATTCTGTGATTTGATGATTTCATAATTTGCAAGATGTCAAAGATGGATAAATTGACCAGTTGCTATGTTACTTATATGTATGATTTGATAGAATGAGTAAGCAGCGTGGAGGCATTACTTTAATTACACAAAGATGCACACTTGATTGTATTCAATCTGCTTTTTAAGTCAGGGAGATATTCAAGTGCTATCGGGGAAACAAAAATACAAGTGACAAAAGCTGAGGAATACAGCTCAACAGGGAGAGAGACCCTTGCTGCAAGGTCTTTCATTTAATACTTTTCTCCACGTGAATTCTTTCTAATGCTTGAATTTTCCTTTTTAAAGGCTATGACCCATGGTATATTAGGTGTACTTGCAAGCAGGGAAGGTAGCAGATGAATTTATATGAAATTAAGTGTTGCATTAAAGAATATATGACATGCCCCTTTGTCAGGGCTGAAGGAGGAAGACAAATTGCAGCTTTGCAGCTTAGGAGTTAATGCAGTCATACAAATTTTCTGCTAGGTGGACTCTGAGGATCCCTATATCTGTTTGAATTTTTATAACTGTGATTGACATTACACAGATGGGAAAAGGGGATAATGTGATGAGAAAAGTGTCAAGGCATGACAGCATACAAAAGTATGCTAGTTGATTTTCTGTTTTTGTGCTTTTCACAAATGGTACTATTTGTAGGTCATCTGCACAGAAAGGGTTTACTTGACGTTACAGGAGACATTTTCTGTGTTCAGCATTAGGACATTCTCTGCAACACTTTCGGCTAATAACAGTTTTGGACATAATGCAGCAGTAAGAATTAGATTGTTTACTCAGTGTGAATCTTGTCTGAGAATCTCAAGTAAAGGCAACAAGAACTGAAAACAGGCCCTCTAATTTCCTAGATGAAAGAGATTTTAAGAAGCACAAACGTGGGGACTATCAGGCTGCTTTGAGTTTGCATTTCTTGATGAAGATTCTGAAAAGGCTGTTTCTATTAGCCTAATACTGAGCAAGGGGGAAAAAATCCTTTCAAATTAGGGCTTACAGAAATCTGGAGTCAGTTCTTGTACTGACTCTGTGAAATGAAATTGTTTGCCAAGTTACTAGGAGAGTTAGATTAGAGAGTTTAGGTTCTGCGTGTGGGAACCTAAATACACGATACAGCAGGGAACAATATGAATTTGGAATGCATCAGAGCCACTGTAATCTGCTGGAAGCTTCAGCTTTCCCAGAAAGCAGGCTGTGTTTGAAGAACCTCTCCTTGCGCAGGAGCCTGTCGCTCCAGAAGTTATTTCAGAGTTTAAGAGCAGTTAATCATTTTCTGGTTCTTGGGAAGAACAACTATGCTTCACTGGGGACTATTTTGATGATCTGTTTTCTTAACCACAATAAAAGCGTCGCAGGCATCCATGGATGTGCCATGGGGCTGTGGGAAGGGAGCTTACACACTGTGGCATTCAATAGCCACAGGTCTGATGGAACTTGCCCATCGCCTCTTCAAGCGCTAGCACCTCTTGTGGAGCGGTGTCGATGGGGTGGCTGGGGGGCATCCTGAAGTGTTGTCCAGAAAGGGAGCTTTCTTCAGAAAACCAGTATTTTCAGGCAGATTTATTTCCCCAGATATTTTAGTGGAAAAAAAATCTTTTTTTTCCCCCCACAAATGAGTAAAGTTCATGACAGTCCTTATGTTGATCCTCTCTGCTGTGTTTATCAGCACATTGGTTTTGAGTTCTTTGGTGGCTCCAGTCACTATTGCTCCTGAGGATCCTTGAGGTCTGTAGACTGAAGACACTGCTCTAAGTTAGCCTGCAATTAGGATCTCTAGAAGGAGGTGTGACTACTTCGTTGTAGTGCAAAGGCTGTGGTAGAAAAGGGAAGTGGACTTGGACTCCAAATCAAGGGACTAGTTACTATCCTAACCATCATTTTGTCTGAGGAGATGTTCTTTAAACTTATGATGTGCTTTGGTGGCTGTGTGGATATTTTTCTTTTCCGATTAATTCTGATTCTAATTTCTGATTTTGATTCTAAATTAGGCACATTAGTTACATGGTATATTTGCACATTCACAGTTGACCTTCAGGTCTGGTCTGCACTGAAATTTTTTCTGTGCTGGAACATGAAGTTAGTTGAGATAACTGGTTGTAACGTGGTTGCTGTTACAGTCCAAGGCTGCATCATTAACTCTTGAACTACTTCCCAATAGTGGTCATAAGACCACAAGAGCGGTCTCATGAATGTAGAACATATAGGATGTCTTTAAGCTGCTTTCATTATTTCAGGCTGTTTCTTTGTTACCTAGGTATTTAATCAGCAATGAGGCTATGTTCAGATGCTATCAGCATATAAGTAGTATTTAGCTTTCTGTTTGCTGCTTTTTCTCTTCCTTTTTAGCCCTGGCAGCCTTTTATTTCTCTCTTCCTGCATCTCCATCTACTGATTTTGAGAAAGGAACGGGAGGGGGGGGGAAACGTAAAGGTAATTATCTCTGTTAATAGTCTGTCTGCTTGTGCTTGATTGAAATGCAGCTTGGCTCTTCTGTACTACTGCTTTATTCCCAAGGAGAAGTTCCAGTTGTCTGCAAAGCCAACACCTTTGGACAGGCACCATCTGGCCAACCTCATGTTAACTCCCATGGTCATGCCTGAGTCTACCAGTGCAGAGCCCGATCTCAGAGAAAGCAAATTAAAGGGACGTTGCCAGGCTTTCCGGGCCCCAAGAACTCTCTTCCCTAAAGAAAAATGAATTCAATGCAATCTCCCTAGCAGGTGCTGTCTAAAATAATTAGAAGGGTACTGACGAAAACAGTTAATTAAAAAAAAAACAAAAACACAAAATCTTCCAATTCTTTAGTCTGTCCAAGCTTTTTATTTTTTTTCCAGTGAGGAGACCAGATATCAATTCTGTGTTTATGCTGTCATTTCGGCTCCCCTTTTCTGAGCTAGTGCGAATGTGCCTTTGGATCCAGGTACATCTGAGAGCAGCTTCAGGGCTGCTGTGGTTCCCTGTGTTCTTTCATACCTGGGGAATCTCCAGCCTGGCTGCTCCCTGGGGTCTTATTCTGCTTGTGCATCAGTAGAGGTGGGCAACAGCACCTGGAATGAAGTTTTTAATGGATTAGCTTTTTACCACCAAGTTCCCATGAGGACAGACCAGATTATGAGAAGTGTTCAAGTTGGGATTTGTTTCCCTATTGTTACCATGTTTGAATGGAAACATAAAAACATAAATGCCCCATAAAAACCTTAGAGTAATATGCTACAAGGTCATTCAAAATTGCTGTTGGCTGGAGAAGGAAGGTTAATTGGTAAGCGTATTTCACCAGAGAGCTATGCACAGGGAGTTTTATTTTTTATTGGGAATTCTCTTATATGGAATAATGGAAAAATCAGCTCTATCTCTGTATGGGATGTGTCATTTTGGGGATCTTTATATTTTTAAGTTAAAGGACTATGATTGGCTGTAGGCAGGTAAGAGGACTCTTGTCAGAGGGCACTGTCAACAGCACAGAGTCTTTTGAAAATTTTACATCCATAAAATCTTTTGAAAAGTTGGGTGCTGACAAAATATTTTTACAGGAATATTTTTGAAATTAAAATTGGAAGTAACTTGGGTAACTGTTGCATGATTGTTGCCTTCTGTGTCTCACACACATGCACAAACACACGCACGTATATACACACACACACACACACACACACACACACAAATATTTCTGTTATCTGTTGCTAAGCAGTTTTGTTGTTAGAAACTCTTGTCCAGGTATGTTTCCTCTGTTAGAAATTATCTGAAAATTGAAAAAAAAATTAAAAATTTTCGTATATTTCAAAAACATTAAAGTCAGATTAAAAGAAAACTCCACACTTTTTTTTGATTTCTACTATAATACTCAACTTTAATAATAATTATAAAAAAAGGCAAGAAAAATAAAATTACCCCCAAAATGTTGTCTATTAGCTTGGTATAGTTAGGCTAAAACACAGTAAATGGCTTAAATTAAAACTTGTCTTAAAGTTAGGAACTGTATAGGACTTGTTTTCACCTTCTTGTACATGAGAATCTGTTCTAGACATGAGCCAACAATGTAACACACTTGGGTACCTGCTTTTCTTTCTACTTTCCACTTTCTCTCCAGGAACTCCTGTATTTTGCCTGTATTTTTTGCCTATATTTTGCTGTATTGAAACACAGCAGAATTTCTGGTGCTGTTTTCTTTTTCTTTATTTTTTTCTCCTAGGGAATGAATGGTATAAGTTGTGGTCACTACCTTTGTGCACAGATGCTCAGAGCACTGATGGAAACAGGAAGCTGACTGTACAGCAGGTGCATTTTGGGGTAGTTTTTCCCCAAAGCAGGATACTTGAAGTTTTTTATTATTATTATTTTCAGTCATTAAGGCAAGGAATAGTACAAGGAGTGGACACTGGATGAAGTACTCGATTGCCAGGACGTTATGTCCCATAATGGATGTACGCGGGAGTATTTTTAATCTGTTTCATTTCTCTTCCTGTCTGTGGAGTTGTCTTTGTCGAAAACAAATGAACAAAGAAAGAAACTCAGATAGACTTTTTTTATCCCCTCTTTAGCCTATCCTTGGCATTCATATATATATCTCTCATATATATATTCATATATATATCTATTATATATCTATAAGTGCTGTATATTCTTTGTGTGTGTATATACATATATATATAAAGTGCATGATGCACATTCGAGCTTTTAATAAGCCCAGACTGATTTTTGCTGAGACATTGCAGGATAACTTGAAAGAGCAAGATGAAGGGAGGTGAAAACGGGAATGTGGATAGAGGAAGAGGAAATAAATTAGAGGCTTGTAGCATGGTAACCTCAGCCAGAATAAGCTGATTGTTCACAAAACTCCCAAGTGCTCTTGCTTGAAAAATATTATATTCTATGATGTTATACAAACGTGAAGTACAGCCTTGGCAGTGTGGTTGCTGTGTGTACTAACACACGTTGAGGTAGTCCACACTTCGATATCACAGAAATGTTAAAAAGTGAGGGACTCTGCGTGTAGCCATAATCAGGACTGCGAGGCCTATCTGTTGCAATCCTATGGAAAGTTTTCTGTCACTGGTTTGTTAGATTCTGGATGACTGACTTGTGTAGCTTGAAACTTCTGACTGAGATTCTAATATCAAAGATAGATTTTGAAAAATCCAAGTGTCCATTTGCACAGATGAGCTCCCAGGATCTTCCATTTGTGGTCGATCTATCATACTGAAGATAAGAATATTTAAGCACAAGAGAATCTTGAGAAGTTTGGAAAGGTCAGAGTATCTCTCTAAAACATACAGCTTGAAAGTTATTACTTGATTCATTTAATTGATGTGTTGCTGGTACATCCTGGTACCTCAATGGCTGACTGGCTCACGGTCCATTCCCGAGTTCTGCATTTTCTCAGATGTCCGAAGACGCTCAACCTTCTGCTCTTCTCTGTCACCACTGAATTACTGGCATTGTGGGGCCAGCTCTTATGCTTGAGTCCCTTTCCAACTACAGGGCCATAAGCTTCTTGCGCTTCACACCTAAGCTAAAACTAAAGCTTTCATCTGGTGGTGGGTTGTGGGTTCCTGCCTCCCTCCCTCCCTCCCTTCCTCCCTCAAAGAAAAAGTTCTGTTAACAACAACCAAGCCAAATTCAAACTCCATCCAGCTTTCATAATCTCCATTTTGGTGTGAGGGTCAGGCTTGTGGTGGCTGGTCCAAAAAGATAAATGAAACACGCCTGAGCTGTTGTAGGCCAACAGGTGTTGGAGCTGTTTGTGTAAAGCAAAGCAGAAGCAAACAACATGTCATAGACAATTGTATATGAAACAATTGTTCCTAAAACTCTGTTTCCCCTCTTTGAATAGCTTACTTTGGAAATAATCAAAAAGCATTGCAGAATGTCTTTGAGTGACAATTATTTAGAGAAGTTACTGGCCTCATAACGTGATTTCCCAGTGTCACTGTGTAATTAGGCAGGATGAATACAGAAGATTCTCCATTGTGAAAGAGTGAGAAGCTGCTGTGCCCCTCCCAGCCTGATGCTGCTGAATAAATCAAATTTAACTTCTAGTTGTGCAACTTCTTGCTTTCTGATCTCTGAAGCCTGTACTCAGTGTGCTGCACAACTGGTCCAGCTGACTTTTACCTTTGATCTTTAAGGATTCCTCATAACCATTATCTGCATATTTAAAAGTACATATTTTGTATGTTTCCTTTTCCACATTTTGTACATCTGTGTTCATGAAACTTGTGATCTTAACAATTTTAGAAGACAGCACTTTGGTGGAAAATAGCACTGATGCTATTTTCAGCAATAGCATCAGCACAAATGGTTACAGTTTTTACCAGAGGTGTGTGTCAGACCCAAGGCTCCCTTCCTAGGCTGAAATCAGAGTTTTTGTTGTATCAAATCCTAGTAGATGAGAGAGATTCTTGGTATTTAAAGTGCCTTTCAGGGTCTGAGTCTCTTGACGAACTATCCAGTAACTATTTGAAACTGTGGTTAAAAAAAGCCAATTCTGCACTGTAGTCAGTGAAAGCTTTAGTTTAGACAATATTTTTTCTGTTGTTGCTGAGCTTTCCCAAATTTGAATGCTGTCCTATGATGAAAAATTTCATATTCCAGTGCTGCTAAGAAATTCATTTTTTCCTGATGCTTAAGGATTTATTTAAACTATCTTAAGAATACTACTTCTGTCTGGATTTGTGACAGTTGCCATTACCAGTCCCTCGACAGATACATGGATTTACTAATTACAAATCTTAGCTGCTGTTTTAGTAATTGGGTTTATGGTTGGGAAGATGATATTTGCAGATAATCTCCCTTTTTCTAAATGGTAAGCATATCAAATACTCCTTTGTAGGAGACAAAATTGTTCCTATAATTGCAATCTGTGACCTGCAATAAAATTCTCATTCTTTGTATGAAATGGAGAAAAGTTATTTGTGCAGGCTCTATGTTACTGGACATGATGTGGAAAAATGAACCTACCAGAACAGTGTGCCTTAAACAGGAGGTCTCTTTGCAACTAGATGTTTGGAGGAAGTCTGAGAAAAGTTGGGAAGAACTGCAGTGCTGTAGATGCACGTTCTCAATTCCCCTGAGAAGGAGCCTACAAGGAGCAGCGGAGGAGCTTGCTTATCAGGCACATGTTTTTCTGGAAAAAACATGTTTTTTCATTGGGCACATGTTTTTCTGCAGCATGGAAGCCAAGTAGTTTAATAACCACAGAGCTCTGCTATTTTACAGAGCTCTGTGAGCACAATTGTGTAAACTTAATTTGTGATAAGCCTGTGTTAAATGTACCAGGACCAGTGGTGGGCAATCCTAAATTGTTAAGGGCCAGTCCTAAACTATCTCATAAAGAATGAGCAAGGCAGCTCTTGGTAGAGCACCTGAGGGACTCTGCTCCTGGAAGGTTCATAATGGGTCCTCAGATATGTAATTTTAGGTTTGTTTGGATGTAGTTATCTTGTGTTGTTATCTACAGCCACCTGCAGATGTGTCAATTTTTCACTGACTTCAACTGTTTAGAAGTTAGTGAGTGCTCATTGTTCAGGCCATTTTCCTAGCCAGAGGAGAGTGATGATACTCTGCAGTTACCCATGTAGGTTCCCCTCCGTTTACCTGGAATGGAAATTTTGGGGTGAGATGAATCACTGTCTGGAGATTCCTCTCTCTTTGAGGCAGTCTAGATGTCTACTTTAGATTAGATGCTTGACTTTTATTCATCTCAATATTTTTAGCCGTGTGAAATTCACTGGCCCATTTCCTCTTTGTTCCTCTTGCCTGTGCACTATAGGGGATCTCCTACCTGAAGGACTGTGATAAAAAAAAAAAAAAAAAAAAAAAAATAGGGACTGATCAGTTCTGGAGAAAAACTCTGAATTGAAGTGAAAGAAATCTAGCATATGTAACCCTTTCTTCTACAGCAGGTTCCCTTCTTTAGTTCCAAATCTTTGCCTTAATGTTAGGAGGGAATCATGTACTTGTACTTGGATAGTTGTAAAAGTACCACATATTGATTACATGGTATTTGCCCTGCCTGATTTAGTGAGTCAGTCTTTTGTAGCAAAGTGTCCTTTTTTTAATATAATGGGAAGTTTTTTTTTCTCCCACCAAATGCATGTGTATTTTAGTAATAAAAATGTGGGGAGGAAGAGAGTTATATACTGTGGTTTAGAAGAAGCCTCTATGCACTTGGAACAAGCAGGGATATACCTGCTTTGCATGAACAGAGCAACTCTTTAATCTGCAAATAACCACAATGTGTATAACTTCTGGGTCTGAGGTTGAGTTTACTGAATTCAAGGAAGTTGCCTTGAAAAGATATGTGCCCTGGCTGATGTGCAGATGGTCTTGTGTTCTCCATCTGTCCTGTTTGCTTAGATGCTCTCGTAAAGAACAGGCACTTGTTACAGTCTCAAATCTATCTTTGAGTTCTGCTTGATCTTTAGAAACGGGAATATTTTGCCTGTGATTCACTACACATTATTCAGAAGATTTAAATTTAAGACTAGTTCTAATTTCTTGGAGTGAAGGGGAGGGAGAGGGAAGGGAGGGTAGTGTAATTAGAGCAGAATTCAGTCCAGCGTTTTGAGGACAAATTATCTAACCAGAATTTTGGGGCTTAAAACCAAAATGCAGTCTGATCAAAACTTGACAAGTACTAGAAGCATTGAAAATGCAGTTGCAAGAGTGCTTTTGCCAACCACAACATTTGAAGCTCCTTGATCTCTGTGGAAATGACAGTCTACCATCTTCCCTTTGCTGTATATATCATAGTGTGTGAGCACCACAAGATTTGATTATATTTTGTTATGTTTGCGTATGTATCTCCCAGTATAACCACCAGGATTCAAGGCAATGCAAGTGTTGAACGTTTTCAAGTAATAAATTACTGTGACATACTGGGGTCATGTAGAGAAACCTGTTAAGTCTGTCTCGTGCTTTGACAACTGGAGTCCACTCAGACCCCTAGAATTACCGTGCAATGCACAGATTTACCAACTGAAATATATGCGTATGTGTTCTTATATGTGAGATATTTGCATACTTTTCTGTTTTCTTCCTGTCAGTCTTAGATGTGGTAGTTTGAGAAATGAGAATGTAACATTTTGGTTCACAGACTTCTAATTCGTGATTTCTCTGAATTGTACATAGAGCAATGACTTTGCTGTAGCAAAACCTGTTCTTCCATGCCTATGTACATTCCTCTCGGGTTTGTTTCAAGTGCTTGTTGATTACACTGCCACTTGAGAAAAGAGATATGAAGCAAAAAAATGTCCAAGATAAGAAAAATGTCCCAATGCTCTTCTGGCTATGATAGTATTCTTGTTGAAGTCCTGTCCTTCCATCTTGAGGAGAGAGGTCCTAGTGCTCTGCAGCTGTGGAGCACAAGTGTCCTGATTTTTGCCAGAAACATTGAAATCCTCAGAGTTACGGCCTTTGTTTCACAGTGTCATAAAGGGCAGGCCTCCTCTACTCTTCCTGATTTATTCTTCCTGATTTATTTCAGGATCTTGAAGGTTGAGCTTTCATTCCTGAGGTTTTCTGGAATGGTTTGCTTTGTATGGAAGAGAAGCACAGTTGACTGGAGGGATGCATTGTTACAGGGAAAAGTTGCAGAATGGAGAAGAACATTCTTGTTGGTTTTGTAGCTTCCCTTATGACTTGTAGGAGACCCTCTTATTCTTAAGATGTTTAACAGAGCAACAGATCATCTTCCTTTCAGGTTCTTTAGGGATATTTCTGGACTGTCTTGAACTTCAAATTAATAGTAGCAGAATCAAAAACTACGTGAGCTAAGCACTTAACACCTGTCTCCAAGTAGCATTGGCATCATCAACTTTCAAACTGTCTGGAACTATGATGCTGATTTTTTTTTTCTTTTTTTTTAAACTGCAGGGGATTCCTGTTGAACATCTTGAGATCTATACACAAGTGGCCAAGCTAATCAAGGCAGGAGTTTATTTGATTCTCCATTCCTTGTAGACTTGTGTGGTTTGAAGCAAACTTCCTACTTTCTCTACAACCTAACCAGATGCTTTCGAGGAATCAAATGACTTTTGAAGTTTGCCAGAGGGGATGATTTCTAGCAGCATTTGACATTTAAAACCTTTGAAATGAGACACTGAGGACCAGCACTGTGATGATGTGTGTGCAGAACAGGCTGCGAGTTCTTTGGAATTTAGGAAGCTGAATTTTGCGATCCAGCAACAGTATCTTAATGCCACCTGTTGAATTGATGGGTATCTATGTGACAGAGTTCTAAGAATCTTTTTTCAAATATTTATTTATTATGTCAGCTCAAAACAATGCAGTGTTGTGCAGAGAGATCTGAGCTCTTTTTTGGAAATGAGGGCTAGAGTATTGGGAGCTTTAGAGCTGCATTAATACAGTTTCGCGTGCAGGCTGATCAGCCCACCTAGGCAAAGGCAGCTCCGAAATGACACCGTTGTGCCTGTTTCAAGTCCCTTGATGAGAGAGGGTCTGTGGCTGCCGAGGAAGGCCAACCTGGGAGGCTGCACCCGAGCACAAGGAATTTTTAAGACCAGAAGCACTGCTAGGTAATGCATTGAGCTGCAGTGCAGCTCCATAGCCTTTGTGCTTCTTCCAAACCTGACGGGCCACAGGTGGATGGATCAAAGATCTGCTTCATCATCCAGGCTTGTGTGCTTGGGAAATAAGATCGACAGACAGCGCTGTGACTAGATGCATGTTTCTCACTGCTGAGCGTGTGAAATGGAAAGCCAGCTGTGTGAATCCTTCGTGCTCTATGGGCTGCTCAGTGCAAATCTGATTTGGTGGCAAACTGAGTAAAATAATGGCAGGCATCCTGGCCCCATATGCTTGTGAAAATGTTGATTTTCAGGGCCAGCAGGAGGCAGTGAACACCTGTATATCATCTCTTCATTGTTATTGATTTCTCTTTCTCTCCAGGAGTAAGATGTCAATAAATCTTGTTCTTTTAATCAATTTTTTACAATAACATGTGGCAGAATTTTAGTATATTTTAGTATGGCTAAAAGTATATGAAGAATAGTAAATTTCAGTGTGTATTGGTACCTTTCCAAAGATACCTGAGCACCTTTTTGGCTAGAAATATTGTCAGGTTTTGCCTAAAGCAGCCTATGCACCTGTTTTCACCTTTAGATTGGATATGGAAGTATGTGTTGGCATATCAACGTTTATGCAGAGTTCACAACTCATATTTCTAGGGAGTCTTTTCATTAGTGAAAAGTTCATAAGGTTCTCAAGTAGAAAAACATGTATTTGTGGTTGGATGAGGATGTTGCATGTACGGGGGATGATAAGAACAATACTAGAATTGCAGATACTTTTTCTCTTCCTTTTTTTTTTTTTTTTTTTTTTTTTTTA
>JAVCKT010017591.1:0-14468 GCA_032273925.1 Rhynchotus rufescens
TGGTTTTTCTGTGGCCAGGCCATAGCAGCTCTCGGAGTGAAAAAGAATCTGAAATGCTGCCTTAGTTGTCCTTCTATGTGCATAAAATCACCTCCACAAAGTTGAAGCAAACTCTTTTGGTCTGGTTATTCGCTTCACTTTGCAGTTATGAGAAGAGTCATGGACTACTCAGGTCACTTAGAATAAAAGCAAGTTCTCTCACTGCAGATTTGTTCTCCTCTTGAGCCCCCTTTGCCCGTGCCTGACCCATCCAGCTGGAGCAGCACTGCATGCAGTGCCCCCAGGAGACGTGTTTCACATCAGGCAGAGCGTTAAATAGGACTCTCAAATTTGCTAGATGTGAGTGGAGGGTATGTGGAGCCGGGGCTCGGGTTTTTTCTGTCTCTTTGTGCAGTGGCTGGTGGAATGTCTTTCCCAAGGCCCATCTGCAGGGCTGTTTGTTTTCCCTCCTCTAAACCTTTTATTTGTAGAGCAAGATGGAGAACAATGGGGAGCAACGGTCTGAAACTGAGCAAAGCGGGGAAAAATCTAGGCTAGACGTCAGTACCAGTTTCATAACGGATGAAAACGAGCATGGGAGCATTTGCCCCGGGAAAAGGCTGAATCCTTTTCATTAGATTTAAATGAGGCAAGACAGAGGAGGAGGAGGATTCTATTAAAATTAAAAAAAAAAAAAAAAATTAAAAAAGGATTTGCTGGCAATACTGGGACCAGAGGAACTCTCACAATCCATCCTGCATATTAACTCCATACATTGAAGACTTGACTGTGGAGTATTTCCTCTTAGAGGGGCTTTGCTCTATTATGTTCCTCGCTCACATTTACAAGGTCACATGAAAGGGTTTTGACTTACTAGAGCCTTACATACTGCCTACTTTGTGGAGGATATTTGAAAGCAGCAGATAGCTGGGAAGAGTTTGATATGAGCATTTAAGCTGGGCATTAATTGCTCAGCTTGGAATACAAGAGCTTTCTCACAGCTGGCCTGAGGGCTTGGCTGCATCCAGAGACCTGGACCTGGTCAAGTTACAATGCAAAAACTTGTACAGTGCCACTGCTAGGTAATGAAGCCCCTATAACTCTATTTAATGCTTGTAGTTACGAAGCAAGAGGAAAAACGTGCTCGATATGGCAGCATGGATATTATAAGTTCTTGGCCAGACCCTCATGCTCCAAGGCAGGAGGGCTGTGATAGCCATTCTGCAGTACCATGAGAGCAAGATCCACCTGACCTAGGGAAAAGTTTGTTAGTCTGTACCTGGCAGACTTCTATTATCTCCTCCTCCCCATCAGCCCCTTTCCTTTTCCTGGTCTATCTGGGTGACCGAACAAAATGGGATGACCTTGGTTAACCCTTGGGTAACATCCAACAAGCAGAGCTCTCCTTCGTCGACATGGCTGAGGATTTATAAATGGTATGCAAATATCATCTTCCCTGGAGAGCCTGGATTTCTCAGGAGCCCATTTAGCCTCATCCAAATCTGGGTTATCACTAGACCCATTTGAAAGTCTTGAATGATGTTCCTGTGAAATGTCATCCCTGAACCTCTTTACTTCAGCTCTGCTGAGTACCCACCACATCACTACAGAAGTATCTCCACGAGCTGCAGCTCCCCCTTTTTCCTAACCTAGTCCCTTGAGGGATGATGATAATAAATATAAGCCGATGCTGATTATTTCAGGTACTTAAACTTGCATATTGCCATTGGAGAAGTGAACCAAAAATATGTCTCTCTGTATGGCTTAGTCTCTTCCTCAACACTTTTTAATGTTTTATTCCCAATAATGTGGGAAACTGGAGTGCTTGAGCACTGCAGGAAAGGAAAATAGCCTTCTACAGATTCAAGTTTTGGCTGGAAATCAACTTATTTAGCAAATGAGTTCTGAAAAAGAAATCCATGTAGAATGAGTTAGACCCTTCCTTATGCTGATATCTACATTTTAGTCTCTTCTTTTCAGAAAGCTATGGCAGTTTCAAATGAGTGGCCTGGGTTCAGGCTGGCTCCCTCTTCCTCATTCCCTGCCCATTCTGGGAACTGCTGGTATTCCACAATTTCTGCATGATAGACAATATTATTAAAAGTAACTTTCTCCCTCTTTAAAAATTAGTTTCCTAATTCAGTGATGTCTTGGTCAAGAATTCATACAGAATTAGGAATTGAATGGATATTTTTTCAGTGAATCATCATTTTGGAGCAATAAAGATGGTTAAGTGGCTTTTATCTTGATGAGACTCAAAGTATTTACTTTAGTACTAGCTCCAGACTGACAATACCAGGCTGTATAAAAAGTGTGGCAAGTCAACACTATGCAATACCATCCTTGTATATGCTCAAGGACAGATGCAACAGAGCTGCTGATCAGCCTGCATTTCACTAAAGCTCTTCTGCTGAGCAACAGGGAATATAAGCATGATATCAATGATTTAGGGGTCTGAACTAGTTGCATGTCAAATATAAGGAATGCAGCTGGTGTGGAGGGATGGAAGACTCTGTGGCCAGAATGAAACAACTTGTTTATTTAACATATTTTTAATCCGGTGAGGGCCCTCTCCTACCTTTCTTTCACCTGAATTTGTCAAGCAAAAATGGCACTGTCACATCTACTGAAACATGAATTCTTGTTTCAAATTCAGTGAATATCTCATATAGAATTGTCTTCATAGAATGAACATGACTCAGCTAGTGAACTAGTGAACCTGTTTCCAAAAGAGACCTTCAGTTTTAGTAAATGCTCACAGGAGAATTTAAGTCTTCTAACCAGCACCCGCCCAACGCCCCCCCAAAATACTCAATTGCTTAAATGGTGCTACTTTTCAGTAGCAATGAAGGACTGACAGCAGAACAGGAGGCAAATTTCATGTTTTTAATGCTGATTTTTACAATCTCCCATAAAATTGAAGCACCAAACATGGGGTAGGTTTCAACGAAGTCTAACGACATCGAGTTAGGAATCTGCCTGGATGCACTTGGTTTTCAGTACTCGTCACTGAAGGGGTACTCCGGATGGTCACGCCACCTGTGGAGAGGTCAGATTGAACAAGTGAGCTTCTCGGGAGGAGCAAGAGGTTGTGTTCCTGATGCAATTGCCTTCTGTTTAGCAAATCACTTCCCTGTAATACCCAGTGTTCATGGAATGCTTTTAGGAGAGCACTTTTTTTTCCCCAGGCCTATGGGTCTTTTCTTAAAGGTAGATGATGGGAGGGAGATAGAGAAGGAAGATGGAGAGAGAAGGATTTTGGAGGTCAGTTGTTCTCACACTATTTGTGGATATAACCCATACTTGTGGAAGTTTTGTAGGGGAAGTGAAAGGTTTTGCTTTATATGTATGTGTGGTGGAAGAAGAAATACTTCTATGTTCAAATATCTAGAAAGTCCTCTTAGCTGAAGTCTGAATAAGGGAGACAGCAGATCTGACTAGAAATCTTGTACTGCTTTGGCTTACGCGCTTAGAACTGGCATGAGAAAGTCTTGGTCTTGGTCTGTCATGGTCATTTCTCCATGTGGCTGCCTTATCCAGGCTATACATGTCCCTGTCCCAGTCTACTAGCTTACCTAGGTGCAGATGCTCTGCCACGTAATAGCACAGGTTACAGTGAGCTTACAAGAGACCCATTTTCGGGGAGAGATGGGAATTTGTGGTTACATACTGCCAAAGGCAGAGAGACATTTTGGACTTCATAGAGATTGCATTCTCAGATGCATGACGCAGGAATGTTATACAAGTCAAGAGGTGAATTTTCAGGGCCAACTGCAGGTGAAAATGAGACTCACTTTGTCCATAACTTGACAGATTGGGAAGAGAAAGAGTTGCTTTTTGAGAAGATGATGCTAAACCACAAGCACTGGCTTGACAAACATTTTCCATCAGCAAATAAGCTTCTGGAGAATCCTCTCAGGTGTACTGTGGCAGCTGGCTGCCTTGCCTTACAGTAAAGCACATCAAATACTGGCAATTGTTCCAGCTGTACTTGTTCCAGTTTGGGAAGGATATATTTCACAATATTGAAGTTAGCTAACTGGAAGGCATCAAACATTTTAAAATGGTTGTGTCAAAACATTTCATTCTGATATTCAGCCAAGCCGAACTGTTTACACATTAACAGATTGACTTCAAAAAAACAAGCCACAGCTCTTTAGGGTTTGTTCTTGTTCTTTTTTCTTTCTTTTTTTTTTCTTTTTTAATGTTTTATGTTTTTCCCCCTCGTAGTATTATTTGACAATGTCTGGATTGACAATGTCTTAATCTCTCTTTTCCATCTGTAGAGAAAGCTTGTTTAATCAGATCTATCTTAAATGTTCTCAGGTCTTGTTCCTATGTACTAAAATGATTCACACAAAGGAGATGATGTGCCTTCAAATAACTGGTCCAAGCAAGGAAGAATATCCATAGCAGAGAAGGAGAATACATGAGATGGAGAATAAATCAAGCAGATTAATGCAAAACTCACCAATCATAATATGTTTTCCAGTTTTCCCAAGGGGAAAAGAAACCATTTCAGACTATTATCTGCTAGAGTATTCATATATCTGCAAAAACTCTGTTTTCTGATCAGATATTTAACTTTCTAACACATTCTGGTTAATGCCATAGGAATGCACATGGGAATGGAATATACTCGCACTACTGGTAATCCAGCACCCACGCTGTTGTAACAAGAGATTTCCATGCAATACCGATGTTAGTTGATAGCTGGAAGAGCCATAGAAAAGCTGGATTTTCCGTTCCTACCTCCATTGCATCACAGCAAAGGAAAGTTTTCAACAAAGTTGACTAATCAGAAGTTTTTCTGTATGATGGTTTGACCTTTTCAGATACCTACTGCTGGATGAAAGAAGAAAGCTCTCTATCCTGGCAAGTCATCTGTTGCAGTTTCTATTCCAGATTCTTAGTGTAAGAACACACTGGTTGGCAAATACAGATTTAGCTATTCCTTACATGGCAGCCTCACTTTTCCAAGAAGCTATTATTCACCCTTGAAGCCAGATTATAGTTAACTATTTTCCCCAAATCTGGTACTTCTGTGAAAAATACAGCTACTGATATATATTCTATATGTTCTGTTTTTCTTATTCTCAGCAGGTTTCCATCATAAAGCTTGTTCTAATAAAGCAAAACATTTGCTTTTATTAGTTTTGGATGAGTGGCCTAGGAGTTCTCCTCCTGTGGGCATTTCCATCCTTTAACTTTGCTTCTGGAAAGGATTCTTGGATTTGTACCAAGGTTATTTTTCATTTATATCCTCACTAACAATGTTTAAATAATATTATGGCTCAAAACTTAGCAATAAAAAACAAAGAATTTCCAATACCAATATACACATAATAATTTGCTAGGCAATTTGTGAAAAAGATTTCTGGAAATAAGATTTGATAAATGATGGAAAGCTATTTTAAAATTTAAGAAGCTAAAGCTTCAGAGCACCTGGCTGAACTTGAATGTGAAAAATGAACTGAATCATGGTGCTTTAACCTGGTTTGTATTTCCAGTCATATTTCTGCAGTACGCTAAGTGGCTTATTTGTGTCTTTGTAACATTACTGCCCATCCTTTGAGTAACAGTCAATGTTTTAGAGTGCTATTGAAATTGTTGTCCCACTTTTTATTATTATTATTAATGCTTGAGCACATTAGAGTTTGGCAAGAAACAGATAATCCAATGTTATAGGAGAAATTAATGGAAATCAATCCCTTTAGCATTTGGCTATGCATTGATGCCTTGGAAAAAGGAAAAGCATAGAGTTTCTGTAGATGGTCTTGAGCTGTAGGAAAAACAAATGGCCTTATTCTCCAGAATATCAAACTTTGAGCCAATCTTAGCTTTCTAGAGAAGTCCATCTTACAAGTGAAGGAAAATTGCTTTGGTTGGTAAGGTCTAGATAACAAGCAGCGAGAGATCAAGCCTCATTAGTTCTCAGGGATCATTAGGAAGTGATTTAGGAGTTAAACAACCTGAAGGTTTTCGTGCCTTTCATGTTGGAAGACACAACTCACCGTGACAGCAGGAGAGGCAGATTGCAAGAAGTCAACTTCAGATGAAAGGCAGAAACTAAGTTTCTGACCTCTTGTGGTCAGTAAGATGCATCATGTTTTACAAGGAGGGTAGGCAGGCAAATTTCATTTTCCTGATCAAACCCTTGTGAGATGGAATAGATCTCCCTGAGCTAGCCCTGAGGTTTCAGATCCTGTTGTGGATTCAGAAAATGTTACTTAGTTCTTAGCTTTCTACCTGACCATTTAGGAGAAGTTGCCTATGGAAGCACTAGCAACAGCAACCAGCAACAGCACTTATGGTTCAACATGGCTTGCTGAGCACTAGGAGGTGAAAGACAGGAAAGTAAGCTTGTTTGAAGTTCAGTTTTGATAGCCTGTGGCTAGGCAGGGCCATCTAGATGGATACACACTACAGCATAAAATAGAAAGTGCTTAAGGAGATGGAGCACAGAACAGACATCTAGATGCAGTCATCTTCTACTAGATGGGCTTTTGAAATTTGAGCCGTAAGAAAGCACTGTGCATTTGTTTTTGCAAGTGGTCTATGTACATATTGAAAACTGCATTAAAGAGCTCTCACATTTTCTTTGACATTCAAGTCAGACCTTAAAGTAAGACTGTTTATACAAAAATAAAGTATATTAAAAGCAAATGATTTTTGAGAGTTTCTGAGAAAACAGGAGGGTTCAGTAAGTATATAGGGTTTATCCTGGACTTACATCAACAGTTCCACGTAACGGACATTTTTGTTCAGAGCTTCAATTTCTTTCATCTCTTTTTCAGTGAGAGAGAAGTCAAAGATCTAATGGAAGGAAATATTAGGAATAAGTTAGCATTTCTTGTTGCAAAAAACATCAATACTATTATGTTTCAGATTTTGGAAGTCCAGAAAAAAAATGAAAAAAGAAAATTGCTTTCATGTATATACATATCTTGAAGACATGAGTAAGTCTAGTCATATAGGCTATGTTCTCTTCCAAGAAGAGAATGGCAGTCTGGTAACTGCTGGTTGCTGGCTTCAAATGCAATATCTTGGTAGGGAAAGTGAGGATCAGTGCAGTTCAGAGCGCTACAAGAGGCATAGAAGTGCATGTTTTGGATGGGTAATGTCAAGCTAAACATTTCCTGATGGCTATGAACATTTCTGGTATATCAGGGTACACCATCTTCTCTTCAATAACACAGTTGAACCATGCCTGAATATGGGGTGGAAAAAAACTGTCATTCCTGAACACCTACAGCCAGCAACTCAAGACTGTGGACCTGTCAAACACTTGATCTCACTTGTGTTGCTCAGTGGAACAACTGGTGCTCCAGTATATACTATCAGCTGGAATTTTAGTCATTTACAGGGTTGTGGAGTCATCAGAATTTCTTCTCTACTTTGTATTATCATTACTGCATCACAGTAGCATTAAGTAAGAGGGACAAAAAGGATCAATTTTGACAAAGCTTGGCAGTGATAAAGCTTTTTGTCTACAGAAATTTGGAAGTGACCTTCCACTGGAACCAAGCCAGTATAACTATGCATGCAGCAGTCGACTGAGGAATTACCTGGAAATTCTCTCTGATGCGCTGTGGATTGAAGCTTTTTGGAATGACTACCACCCCTCGCTGGATGTTGAAACGCAAAGCAATTTGTGCTGCTGTCTTGTTGTATTTTTTGCCAATGGCATTCAGCACTGTATCCTTCAGCAAAGGAGGGGAGGACACATTTACCCTGGAACAAAATGAGAAAAAGAAATTATCTTGCCATTTTTATGGCATGGACATAATGCAGCACCTTTGGAGTAAGTAGTGTGAAGATGAAAAAGAAGCTCTGGGACATTTAAGAAGATGACTTTGACGGTCTTCCATCCTATCCGATGTCCTAACGTTGACTCATACTGCACTTTCTCATCCAAATCTCAGCATTCTCAGTTACAGCCACTTGCTTTTTGGTAACAAAACTTCTTCTGCCTGGCATTTCTTGACAATAGAATACATCAGCAGTGTTGGAAGTCTGCATTCTCAAAAGAATTTTGAGACTCTGCAGAGATCTAGCCCTGGAGATCTATTATTCTTCACACACAAAGTGGTCCTACTACTAGAAATAAACATGCTGACTTACCATGTTTCATCTCTTGAGGTTCCTAGTGGACTGTACCCAACAATAACAATGTCATGTTGTCTGCAAAATTCTAAGAGTTTGGGCTGGGTGAAATAAGGATGGCATTCAACCTACAAGAGAATGCAGAAAGAATGATTAATTCATAAGACTAAATATAGAAGTGGATGTCCCAATGTATATGAGAGTTACAGATGAAACATTACTTTCATTTTGCAGGAAAGGATATTAGGAAATTCAGGAATAGGTAAACTCACTCTATGATTACTGTTCTAATCATCCACCACTGGGTGATAATGATGGATTAGGTTTGATTTGATGTTAGTGGGCAGTAGTTTAACATCTGCGGTTGTAATTTGGTTTTGGACAATTTTTATTTTTCTCTAATATATTGTTCCTATTGGAGGAAGCTAACCAGAGTCTGAGAAGCATCCCCATCTCATTTGAGTCTTTGTCTGCTTCTTGCATTCATGATGGCTAATCTGAGATTGCTTTAGGGGAAGTGTTGGCGTGAAGCTGACCCAGACAGAAAGCCAAGGGGGAGTATGTGAAATGTGAGACATCTCTATAATATCTTGTTATGAGCCTTATCCTCCTATATTTATTGCAAATGCTGTGCATTATTATGTTCCTTTATAGGTAGGGATTTTCTGGTTGTGTTCTCAACTTCTGGGAGTAAGAGAGATCCACAAGGTGATAGAGCAAACACTGTTTTCAGTTGCTTGGTGCAAAGTCCTAAGCTAGGCTTAACCTTTTTCCCAGTTTCGCTTGATATCAGGAAGCTGCAGCAGTGCTTAGTACAGTCATCGGGGCACTCCAGAGAGAGCAATTGCATTTTGTACCCATATTAACACTAGCAATAGATGTTGAAATTTCATTCTCTTGCAGGCTGTCCCTTCTCTGTAGGCAAAAGACAGCAATGAAGTCTATGGTCAGCCTCTTGTGCTACCTGGTACAGGTTCCAGTTCTCCAGGTCATAAGCTGTAGGTGGCAAGATTCTCCTTTTGTTAGGTGGTCTTTGTTGTCCCCTCTGCTATTGCTAATGTGGATATTCATTTGTGTCAGAGGAGTCAGAAAAGTTTCTCAGTGACTTCTACGAACACAGTGAACTACCAAATGCCAGAATCAATGGTATTGAGCATTTGGATCAGTCTTTGCCCCTTACCTTCATCTTTGAGCCCTACTGTCATAAAACATAGACCTGCCTATCGTCGTCACAGATTCAGCTCAAGTCTTAAGGGGATCTCCTTGTCAATAGGTTTTTCTCCAGTTCTCACTGAACTTCTTAAGGAAAGGGCACAAGAGAGCAAGTCCAAGAATTTTAGGAGTTACCTCTAATGGCTGTTAAACCCAGGAAACTGAGAGTGAGTCAGGTTCTCTGATATATAGAGTTGTTTTTGTTTGGTGTCAGCTGAGGTAAACATGGCCTCACTGATGGCTGGTTAGCCCTGAATCGTTTGTCTTGGGAGTGTTTTGAACTTGGAATAAGGTACATGGCAGAGACTTAAAACCTGCATTTACTCGGCATCCAAGCTTGCTATGGAGCTTGGCAAAGAGGCACAGGTTTTATAGTCCTGGAGCAGGAACTGAGGAGAGAGATTGTTCCAGCACCTTCAAATATTATCTTTAGCCTAAACAGCATGAGTAATATTTTCAAGCTAGAAATGGAGTGCAGCAGCTGTGGCAAACCATACGCCACCATTCGGTACACAGCAGCTTAGGCCACATGTTGTGTTGCCTTTGCATTTTCAATACAGCAGTGACACAGTTGCAGCCACTGATCTTGGCTTGTGGTCATACCTGGTTGCTGACAGGTTTGTGCTTAAGTCCTGGCTTGTTCAGGATCATCTCCAGCTGCCTGCGGTTGAAATTAGATACTCCAATGGACTTTGCCAAGCCTGCATCTTTACATGCTTCCATAGCCTGAAAAGAAAGCAGAGAATGATGGAGTCCTAAATTCCGACTTGGTTCCTTGCAGTATATGTTTTAGAGATAAGTGGAGCATAGTCTGGTTCTTGACAGTCCCTTGCTGTAGCAGAGCCAGCAGCTCTGTTACCGCAAGAGCTCATGCTGCCCTGCTAGTACAATCTCAGTACAAGTGTATCCACTGACCCATTTTCCAGACCAAACCCTAATGTTTATAACTCCCATGAAAGTAGGATTTGGAAAGACGAAAGATACAGCTGAGATATGGATATTTAAGTGTCAGATACTTGCTTGAAGAGTTTTGCTAATTTTGTTCTGCTTCAGCACTACTTTAAAGATGAAGAAGGAAGAGTGAACAAAACAGATTCCTTTCTTAATAGCTCAGTTCATTCCTTTTGACTTCATGATACTTTTCTATATGAAGTTTCTTCCTAGGTAAATCACCTAAGTATCTGTTAGAGTACATCACAAAAGCGGCATAAAAAAAGGTACAGTACAAACAGAAGAAAAAGAAGAGAGAAATTCTAGATCTTATGCTTTTCAACTATGTCCTAATAGCTAAGGCAGCTTTATGAATACAGAATATAAATACAAGCCTCAGCTTTCCTGATCAGCTTCATCTTCTGAGCCATTACCAGGAGAAATGGTCATTTCCCACCGCCTTCCCTGGTGCTCCCAGAGACTGCACACAAATGATTCAGTGCCTGTTTGAGGCAGAGCAGACCCCACAGCTGCTGTCTCCTCCACTGGAGCTAGAGGCCTCTTCTGACAGTTTTGTTATTGCTTTCTATCTCACAGGAACTGAGAGCGGGGAGGTAAGAGGCATCATGTATTTGATGACCTCCAGTTGGCCTCATATGCCTTGTATCACTCAGTGACAAGTCAGCAAATAGAGTCATCTGGAGTCATTTTTGCTTGCTAACACTGTACTGAAACAGTGAAATTATCTGGATTGAGTTTAGCAAGCTTTATTTAGACTGAAGCTATTATTTGCAAGCAGTCATCACCAGCTATTTTTCTTCTGGCTTATTAGTTGAGGAGAGAATTGCTACTACAATATATCCTTTACAATAAGCACAAGTTTGATGATAAAAACATAACACTGTTCAGACAGCTGTTGCTTTTAACATCAGAGCAACTGGCTTGTGAATCAGAAGAATGAACTGCATCAGCCCTAGACAGAATGACATAAACAGATAAGAGTCCCCCATCCTTATCCACCTTAAAATCTGTCTGGTGACCCAGCTGCCAGGAGAAAACCAAAGCCCAACGCAAGGGCTCCATTGCAGCCTGCAACTCTACTCAGTTCCCTCCTGCATCTGTTTGTATTCACTGAACCTCAAGCAGAGCTAAATTGGAATATCCAGCTCTGGACAGTGCAAGCTGAAGTCGAGCATCTGGTAGCCCTTGGGGTGCTCCTAGTGTAATTCACGCTGAATTAGTGATGCTTTTGAAGCACATCTGATGCAGAAGGAGAGATGACCAGCTTTGGCCATGGTTTAAAGTACCTAGGGCTTCAGAAGGCAGGTAGGTGAGGAGATTACTACTGTCACTTTCTGTTTTACCTGAGATTCTGAGACCAATTGGCAGTAGGCTTAGTAAGACATCTGTCAACGGGCTTTGAGCATACCAGAGACAAATTCAGGACGCAATCCTTCACAAAACTTCCCTCCAGGTTTTGTAGTAGAAAAACTTTACAACTTCATTTGGTAATTAAAATCAGAAGTAAGTGAACTTGATCTGATGTTTTATGTTGTATTTTATCTTAATGATGAGCTTTAGGGCAAATTTTGTTTTCTTTTGAAGGTGAAGAACTTTCCTTTCCGAGAAGGATCCAATCATTTCTTTCTTCAGGGCTCTAACTTTCTCCTGCTACAAAGATCTGAAAGGCAGGACAGCCTGTAATAAAGCTACAGATAGCTAGTAAATGCACTGTATGAATGAAGGAAAGTGGATGTTAGATGTTCTCTTTTAAGATTGCAAGAAGCGACATCTCTCTAGGCAAAAGTCAAAATTTATCCATGGAGCTAGTAGCCTTTGATCCATTTGGCCTATCAATATGCCTCAGGTTGGTTTGTGAAGGCCCCAGGTAAAGCTGAGAATGAGGATCTGGGTCTTTAAAGCATAAATGAATGCTATGATTGCTTACCTCCCAAGTGGCACATAAGTCTGTTTCATGGTAGATAAATTTTCCGTTTTCATCTCTTGGGTAGATTGCATCACCAGGCTGAAAAGCAAAACCCACCCCCCCAAAAAAATCACTCTTTATAAAAAAGATTTTTCCACAATCTCTGCTTCTACTAGCAAAACAAAATTTCAGATGCTGTCTGAAATGCTTCAAGTTCAACAGGTCACTCATGCTGGTCTTACCACATCCTTCAGTGGGACTGCCCATCATAGAAAGCCCTTGGATGCACTTCTGAACTATCACGAGTGCGTACTCAGGAGTTCCAGAACGACCTTATTTTTCAATAAACTTGTGAACTTTAGGATAAGTCATCCAAAGGATTTTGTTTTCTAAAGGACCGGGTTAGAATACTGATGCGCACACACACATATACATATTATTTTCCTCCCCTTCCCTCCTTCGTTCTTTCCTTTCCTCTGCCCCATCCTGTTTGTGTTAGAGGTATTTGGGAAGAATACCAGTTCAGCTTCCCATTCCAGCTGGAGGGACCATTTCTGCAAGCTACGGCTAGAAAAGAGGCTGAATGCACAGATACAGAATGTGCATTCCTTTGAAGTGTTTTATCTATTTTTCTTTGGATATTAGCAACTCTTTCTTCCTATCGCTGTCCTGCATAACAGCACTTCAGGGATGACTTATGAGCTGACATCTGATGCTTAAGAATATTACTTGATCTTATTTGCTGGGCATTTCACTGTTACCGAAGATAATGCTTTAGTGCCCTCCTCTTTTGTATTTCTGATTCTAATTTCACTTTTTTTTTCTCAAAGAAAACTCTTATGTGAAGGCTGATACTTGATCTAACTTCAGGCAGATACATTTCAAAGGACTGTATACAAGATGTTGACATGGTAATTCCTTGGGAACATGCATCTGTGACTAATATGATCTGCAATGAGCACCACCCAATTCAGTTAAGAAGTTCAAATTCAAGACATTCCATGGGAAAAGTGAGCCTATGGAAAACATGGCTTCAGATTTCAGAGACCAGGTCTAAGTCGCAACCAGAAGACTGTCTCCTCCAAATGTGCTGGCTTTCCTCAATGAATTCCACAAAGACCTACTGCCTTTGTTGCTATGTCTTGTGGAAAACAAAACAAAACCAAAACCCCAAATCCAAAAACTTGACTAGAAGGTCATAGGTGACTGATGGATAATTTTTTTTCTCTCAATATTTAGAAGACATACTATTTGCCATCATAACCTAGATGGAAAAGCCTTGTTTATAAAACCACTCCTAGCATTTTGGAACATCCTATTCCACCTCATGGTATCCCAATAGACCATCCATAGATTACAGGCTCATTCTAGATGGACATCCTTGAGTTCATGGGAAAGCTCAGAATTCAGGACTGCTTAGTCTGTTCCATTTCTAATTCATTAACTTCTGTTCAACAATACTTTTTTTTATATTAATCAATGATTAGCAATTCTATCAACCCCTCCCTTTTTCTCTATGACTACCAATCATCTTCCAAAAAGGAAGCAAAGTTAGGATGAGAAAGTATCTTAAATATGAACCTATCTTGCCTGAATCTAGAAGTATCAGCTGTTGTGTGTTTCCACAATGATTAGCCCTCATTAGGCCTACAGGGAGCTTCATGGCAACAGACTTACTCAATATAAGGCTAAGATAAGCTGCTTTCCTGCTTGATCATAGAATACTTCAGTTTGGAAGGGACTTTTAGAGGTGATTTAGTGCACAAGTAGCAGCTCATTGATTGACCAGTCATCTGACCAGGGAGCCACCTAAACAACCTGCCAGCAGATAGGAATTCCCTGGGCAGAGGTAAGCAGGGGCCAGGAGAAGGCAAGTCCCAGCTGGTGCCTGTCTCATCAAGCACACCTGGTAGTAAAACCACCTCTGTGTAACGTGAGGAAGGAGAGCTGACTAGGGAGCAGGAAAGGTGGGGGAAGGCTGGTTGTCTTGAACAGGGAATTTGTGTAAAAGAACGGAGAGGGAAGTGCTGACTGGTGTTAGCAACTCCATATTTAAAGTAGTCCCAGATATTAGCCATTTTTTATGCATATGGAGTGCTGGGGTGGTGGCATTTTCCCCCTTCAAGCAGTGCTCTTGGAAAACAGATTCCTCCTACTCTTCCTGAAAGCTCCTGTGAGAGCTTGTATCATTGGGACCTGCAGAGACAAGTTTCTTACCAGTTTATTGGTGTAGGACTGCAACCTTTTTCTCATGCTCTTCACTGATTTCATGCAGAGGTCAGCTTTGTTAGAAGTTTTTTGGGGGAGACAGGAA
>JAVCKT010017594.1:0-11199 GCA_032273925.1 Rhynchotus rufescens
CCGCTCTCCCTGGGGATGGCCCGGCCCGGAGCCCCGCTCTCCCTGGGGATGGCCCGGCCCGGAGCCCCGCTCTCCCTGGGGATGGCCCGGCCCGGAGCCCCGCTCTCCCTCGGGATGGCCCGGCCCGGAGCCCCGCTCTCCCTCGGGATGGCCCGGCCCGGAGCCCCGCTCTCCCTGGGGATCGCCCGGCCCGGAGCCCCGCTCTCCCTGGGGATCGCCCGGCCCGGAGCCCCGCTCTCCCTCCGGATCGCCTCGCCCTCCCTCGTGCCCGGCCGGCCCGCGCTGCTGCCCCGCGGCTCCGGGCGAACCGGCGCCGCGCTCCCGCCGACCTGCTGCTCCTCCCGTTCCCGTGTCCCGTTCCCGTTCCCGTGTCCCGTTCCCGCGTGGCCTCTTGTGCAGCGCTGACTTTGAGGCACCCCGGGGTCGCCCCCACACCCCTCGTGCAGCCCGAGCCCAACCACCCGCGCTTCCGAGCCCCGCCAGGCTTCCTTCCAGATCAGATGTGTGCGCTCGCCGTGAAGGGAGTTTCCTGCGCTCTGTTCTGGGGCCCCAGCTCGACACCTCTCCCGATAGACGAGAGTTGCAGCCTCAGATTTGCTGTGTACTGTTCGAGAGATCTGGGCTCTAGATCTTTTAAAGCTTCGTAAAAGCAATTATCAATAAAGATAAAGGAGCACCAGCCGTGTGTGCATGCTGTGTAAACACTGTAGGTGCTGTTGGGGGGTTCTGGATGCGGGACACGGTTTCGGGGTTCCTCGGTCACGGCGTGTGCAAGCGTGGCCGGTCCCTGGCCGTGTGAAGCCGCAGAAACCGCTGCGCAGAAACTGCCCTGATGTGGGGTAATAACACAGGTGTCTGCCCCTCCTGGGGCGAGTGGGGAGAGGGGACCTGAACCTGCCCGCGGGGCGGCGACGGGGCCGCGCGCCCAACGCCCCTGTGCTCCCTGCCGCAGGCACGAGGAGCGCCGTGCTCAACACGGAGGCGCGCACGGTGGAGGCGGACGTGCTGAGCCGCCGCTGCGTCATGATGCGCCTCGTGGACTTCTCCTACGAGCAGTACCAGAAGGCTCTGCGGCAGTCAGCGGGCGCCGTGGTCATCATCTTGCCCCAGTCCATCTCTTCTGTGCCCCAGGATGTAGTTCGGGTAAAAAAGCTGTTCCCTTCGCCTTTCTGATCGGAGAGGGAGCAAGGTTTGAGCTGCCGCAGGACTGACTGGCCTTGTAATGCTCAACAAATCACTCTCTGATTTTAAGACTTTGTTCTCTCTTTGCTTTGACTGTTCTTTTTTTTAGTCCCTCTTGCATGATACTAAGCACGTCCTTAAGTCCCTCTTGCGTGCTACTAAGCAGAGCCTTTAGCAGATACTAAGTTTGTGTCTCGCTTAAATCCTCAGCAATTCATGGAGATAGAGCCAGAAATGCTCGCTATGGAAACTGTGGTGCCAGTCTACTTTGCAGTGGAAGATGAAGAGCTGCTGTCCATCTACGAACAAACCCGGGCTGCTTCTGCGTCCCAGGGCTCCGCGTCGGCTGCGGAAGGTGAGTGCCAAGAGCCAGGGGAAAGGCTGACAGGAAGGCAGTCCCTCGCCCACCTCCCTCAGCAGGCTGCTGAATTGCAGCATAAACTGATGTTCTGCTGCCTTCTTGATTATTCTAAATGCTCTGAGACTTAATAGAAGGAAAACTGTGTAAGAGAGTAGTTCTAGACTATGTTTAGGAATACAGCTGCATGGAGTGAATTCTAAGTTTTGGAGAGCAAAAATAGAAGCAAAACTCGAGCTAAAAAGGAGTTAAGTGACTATCAGTAGGTTGGTGCAATGTGGAGCTTTTTGTCTGAGCACAGGTCAGTTTAGTGCTCCGTGTAGCTCCGGGTGTGATAAGTGCAGTACGTAGAGCTGATCATGCTGAGCTTGCAGTCTGTTAGAGAAAGGTTCTGGTTTTACCAAGGTGAGAGATTTAGGGTTTCAGACTAGAATGAAGATGCCTGGTCACTAGGGTTTTGTGTCAGTGCATAAACACAAATGACAGGGCTCAGACAGTTTAAAGCTTTTCTTTCCAAAGTTCAGCTAATAAGGGAAATAAAGGAACAGACTTCCCCAAGCCAACTTGTTGTTGTTGTTGTGTTCTAGTTTTGTTGCACACAGCAACTGCCAATGGCTTCCAGATGGTCACCAGTGGGGCTCAGAGCAAAGCTATCAACGACTGGCTCATACCCAGCGTGGAGGTGAGCTCTTAAATGGCTTCAGACTTGCAATATTGGGGGGTGCTGTCTTTTGGGGGCTTTCATTTGGCATTTGGATTGACAGGCAAAATAAAGAGAGGCTCAGCCCAATGAGAGAAGTGGCTGAAGTCCTCAGAACTGAGGCTGCTGGGGCTGGATAGGCTTGGAGACGTGCCATCTTTGGGGCTGGCTCAGTAACACCGGACTCTCTCCTTCTTCAGGGAAGGCTAACAGGGCTGGGTGGAGAAGATCTACCCACTGTTGTGATAGTTGCCCATTATGATTCATTTGGAGTCGCCCCTGTAAGTACTCTTGTTCTTTTTCCCTTTTTTAATCCTGCAAGTTTCTGTTTCTATCTATCTCTCCCTCTTTGTGTGGGGTCTCTGCTCCTGTGTTTTATTTGAGTCCCTAAAGACGAGGGACAGTTACAAGTGGAGTGACAAGGGGCAGCCTTGAAGGCTGCTCTGGAACATGAAGGCAAGCGTCGGATCGTCACCTTCCCCTGTCCACCTTCTCCCCGCAGTGGCTGTCCCACGGCGCCGACTCCAACGGCAGCGGCATCTCCGTGCTGCTGGAACTAGCCCGGCTCTTTTCCCGGCTCTACACCTACCGACGCACCCACGCCGGGTAAGGAACTGCCCCCAGTGGATTGTGGAGACCGAAATCGGCCCCGAGGGCTTGTGCTCCCGCTCTGTACATTGCCAGTGCTGCGAGCAGCCCGTGCTCTGCTGTGCTTCCCTGCCATGGTGGCAGCTGCTGAGGCTGCTGCCCTCCTGCCGCCCTCTGAGGCTCTGCTCCAGCTGGAGCGTGAGCGGAAGGAGAGACTTGGGAACTAGATTCAATCCTCTGGCTGTGAGAACTTTCCCACTTTATACCTGCCCTCTCATTGCCTAAACACGTGGCATGTAGGGAGCATTTGTTAATGCTGGGTTTGTCTTGAACCTCAGATGCCAATTGTCCTGATTTTTTTTTTTTTTTTTTTTTTCCCCACATCCCACCCCTTCCTTCCCCACTTCCAAGTCTGCTCATTGAGCTCTGTAACCGTGGATATGGTGTGCTAGAACTCCTCTCTGTCTGCTTCCATGGGCAGGTATAACTTGCTGTTCTTTGCGTCTGGAGGAGGCAAGTTTAATTACCAAGGCACCAAGCGATGGCTGGAAGACAACTTGGATCACACTGGTGAGAAAGAGTGTGTCCTGGTAGCAGTGCCTCAGGGTCATTGTGATAAGTGCCTAGCGTGTCAGCCTTCCTGTGAGAGCCTCCTTGTGTGAGGCTCGCTAGCATTCACGTTCGCAGAGAGCACAGGGCTCAGGGCTCCAATCTGTGTGTTCCAGATTCCAGCTTGCTGCAGGACAACGTGGCATTTGTCCTGTGCCTCGACACGCTGGGCCGAGGGAACAGCCTTCACCTGCACGTCTCCAAGCCTCCCAAGGAGGGAACCTTGCAGCATGCCTTTCTGAGAGAACTGGAGATGGTAATTAAGAGCACGTTGTGTAAAGGGAGCTTGGCGCTTACACTGGGGAGATGCAGATCTCTTAGCAGACTATTTAGACTATATATAGTCTAAAGCAGACTAATAAAGCAGACTATTTAGACTATATATATATGTATTCAGACTGTATACTAAAGCAGACACTTTCCACTGTGCTTACTTGTGGTTTGTTGCTTGCAAAAGCTAAAAAGGTGACATCTATAATGACAGTAAACCATCTTTTTAATGGCACTAGCCAGGGTTGCAGCTTGCAGGTGTTGGGAGGAATTTACCATCAGTAGCCCTAAATCTTGGGTTTGGGTGGATTGGGCAGCACAAGATGGGATTGTGCAGTGAGGAGCATGACACCCTTGAATGGCCCGGCCTTTTCCTCAGGTTGTTTCCAGCCAGTTCCCAGAAGTGAAGTTTTCCATGGTGCACAAGAAGATCAACCTGGCTGAGGACATGCTGGCGTGGGAACACGAGCGCTTTGCCATCCGCCGCTTGCCGGCGTTCACCATCTCCCACCTGGAGAGCCACCGGGACAGCCTGCGCAACAGCATCATGGATGGCAGGTCAGATGGCCTGGGGAAGGCCGCAGGCCAAATCCAACCCGGAAACCCGGACAGGGAATGGACTTCTCTTGGATGAACCTGTTTTTGAGGTAGCTGCTCCCAAATTCACGATTTTGCCCCATCTCTTTTAGGGCCCACGTAGACACTAAGGCACTCACCAGGAATACCAGGATCATTGCCGAGGCTTTGACAAGAGTCATCTACAACCTAACAGAGAAGGTAAGAGTAGTGGCAGCCCCTGCTGCAGTGCCAGCCAGGCTTGGCCTGCCTCGTTTCATCATCGGCCTGGCTTTCTTGCTTTGCAGGGAGCCCCTGCAGACCTCCAGATCTTCACGGAACAGATGGTAAGCACAGTGTATTTGTGTCATGTATGGGGAGAAGGCATCCAGGGTCTGTCCTCGGCATGAGTGGCTGACTCTCTCTCTTTGCTGTTTTTCTCTAGCAGATCCAGGAGGAGCAACTCGAGTCAGTGATGGACTGGCTGAGCAGTCAGCCACGGGCTGCCCAGCTCATTGATAAAGACAGCACCTTCCTCAACACCCTGGAATATTATATGGGCCGCTACCTGAAGGATGTGAAACAACATCACGTAAAGGCAGACAAAAGGTAGGAAGAGGGATGAAAGCAGCAGATGGGGCATGCACGCTTGCTTTCACTCCCCTGAATCTTGTTTCTGGGCTGCAGCTTCTCCTGTTCCTTCCTTGTCCTGGGGCTACAGGTGATCACTGTTTTCTGCTGCCTGTCTGTTATGGCCTGTGATCTGTCTTCTCACATAGAAAGCTGTCTGTCTTCCTCACCACACAGAAGCAAATCTTAGGTTTGGAGAGAACTACCACTTTGGTTCCATCCTTCTCACTTTGAGAACCACCTTTCTCTAAGTGCAGGGAAGACTTAATGTCCCCTAGAAAGCTTTCTTTGATTGCTTCCTGTCTAACCTGCTTGGAATGTGGCAGTTTCATGAACCCAGGGAGGGATTTTTCTGTGTGCTTCTGAGAAACTTGAACCGCCTGTGCCCTGGGTTGCATCCTTGGATTCCTATCTGGAGGAAAAGGGAGCCGAGTGCTGAAACTGGTTCAAAACCATCGTGCAGAATTGTCAAACTTGCCTGGATGGCAAGTTGTTGGATGCATTTGTTGGGACCAGAGGTCGGGGATGTCCTGGCTGCAGTGTCTAGGAATGTAGCACAGCCTGAAGAATTTCTTCCTTCCCCAGGGACCCGGAGTTCGTGTTCTATGACCAGCTGAAGCAAGTGATGAATGCATACAGGTACGGGATTCTCTTGGGCATGTGTGACCCTTGTCCCCCTCTGTGGGAGCACCCGCTCTAGCTGCTTTATGTGTTGCTTCATTTCAGGGTCAAGCCAGCGATATTTGATCTGCTTCTGGCTGTCTGCATTGCAGCCTACCTTGGAGTCGCCTATGTTGCAGTCCAGGTGAGAGAAAAGGCTTCGTGTTACGTGTGTTTGATGTTCGTTAATTCGTTGTGTTTAATATTCGTGGGATGCAAGAAGCCTTTTAGAATCTGAAGTAACAATAACAGAAAAGGAAGGAAAAACATCATCTTTGAATTCCGACCACCATCTTCCTTATATTCATTATGATGATGTATTTGAAGCTTGGATCTTGTGATAGCTGTTGAATATCCTGAAATAGCTATTACAGAATCAAAATGCAATTAATCACCCAAAAAGAGCAAAATCGAAAGAATCAGGTAAACTTCTAAGTCACTGGTGAAATGGTAAAAGCCTTTATCCTGGTAAAGGATTGTGAACTAGTGGGAATCTCTGGCGTTGCCCGATTGATTTCCGCATTCCTGAAACAGCCAGCAGCCGTATTTCTGTTAGTGGCCAATATTGTGTGCATGTTGAACACTGAAACTTGCCCTCCCCTCCCAAAGGAAAAGAATCACCTCAAAAAATCAAATCGGTAGCAAGTGTTGGCATCTTCCTGCTGGGGGTGATAGCAGCCCGCACAAACTGTTCTGTAAGCCGTCCCTTTCTGTGAAACCTTGACTAACTGCCCTCGCTGTAGTCGTTCCTCCTAATTCACCACGGCCCCCTCTGCTCTCAGGATCGGAGCGTTAGAGGAGGAACCAAGCTAAGTATTATGTTTGCACATCAGAATTACATTAAGGCTTCTAGTTTCCTGCCTGAGGGGAACACAGCTGTTTTATTAGCGCTTACAGTTAACTCATGGTTACTTATTTTTCCTTCTGTTTCCAGCACTTTGGTCTCCTTTACAAGACTGTACAGAGATTATCCCTCAAAACCAAGCAGCAGTGAAGTAACAAGTACCCTGTTCAGCAGCACTGAGCCACCGGTGAGCCCACCAGGATCCTTCTGCCTTCCATTGAGTCCTGCTGTTGCTTTTCCTCTCTCTCTTTGCTACCCTGGAGAGGGGAGGAAGGCAGAAAGCAAGTGGAATTTCTGCTCTCGTGCACCTTTTAGGTGCTTTTCTCCCCTTTCTTCCCCTGAGTTGCAGCATGTCTGTTTTCCTTTGCCTTGTGGCAAGGTTGAAGCTTAGAGTCTTCACTAATTCCTGCAGGTTGTTTAAACACTGAACAGCTGATTCTGAGCAACTTCTAGGAGTGTAAAACCAGGCCCAGCACCTCCATGGGCACACGTGCCATACTGCTGATTTAGGGGCTGAAACTACAGAGCTCAGCAAACAAGGACTAAGAGTGTTTGTTTAAAAAAAAAATGCACATGCAAATTAAAGAGAAATAGCATGTTTTCTTACTGCACCTCTTAACTTCTCTGCCTGGCTTCAGGAAGGTGTACTGAGCAAACAGTGTCTTCCAGTAAGCATCTTGTGTGTGAATGTGGTGGGGTTTTGTTCTTTGTTTTACTGTGCAATAACTCGTTCCCTTTTAACAGTGTACTGCAGACAATCTTGACTGTTATTTCAGGCTGGGGAATGAGGAAGCATCGCTCAAACGGGTCCCTGCAGCAGCATCCTTACTAGGACATGCTGTCCTGCCTCTGCCAGAGGCTGCATTTTGCTGTGGGTTTGATTTCTCTTGAAAATCATCATCTGTGAACAACTTGCTTCTACCACTGCTCTGTGCTTTACTCCTACTTCTTTTTGATGGGGGGGTCTACAGTCCCAGTTGCTGCAGCATCTCTGCTGCTCTTTGTATTTAAATCAATTTACGTTATTGGCAAGAGCACCTTGGCTCTTGTTGAGCTCTGGTCAGTAATTACTTGAATCTTCATTCCTCAGCTTTTGCTCACAGCTGCGCTGTGGATTTGGGAGTGTTCTTGTTATTCACCTGCATCTCAGAGTCTCATTTTGTGGTTTTTTTTTTTTTTTCAACTATCTTACTTCTGAAAACCCTTTTTCTGGCCTGAGCGTAAGAGCAAGTTCCCAAAGTGTTTGTGCTGTCTCCTTTTACATTCTGCCCCCATTATGCATGGAAGGAGAAAGGTAATTTAAGTATTTTAAAAAAAGGCTTTTTTTGAATGTCATTTTAAACACAATCATTTCTAGACCTCTAACTAAGAGAGTATATCTTAGAACCTGGCTTCTCTCTCCTGTTCTTGAGCAAGGCCTTGTTTTTGGTTTGCTGATGCTTGCGGATGGAGACAGCTGTCTAGATGGCCAGGGTGGGAGCCAGGGCTCTGGAGGGCCAGGTAACCAGTTCCAAAGCATTGGCTTCTGCTTAAGTTTAGGCCTTTCCTGAATTCCACCATCCCAAACAAGCTGGATAATATTTATCACCACTTTCTGGTGAGAGCTGGAGGCTCTTTCTGGACAGTGCTGCACTTTAGCTACCATCCCCATCAAGTTATTATGGAAAATATATCAAGATTTTAATTAGAGGTCCCTAGACTAGTCATAGCTCTAGATGTCCAGATTGAATAGCTGCTGTCGTGCCGCTGAGCAGTGTTTCTTTGAGTCCTTTCTGTACCTTCCCTTCTGTGCACATCTCTTCACAAGCCATGGTGACCACTTTCATCTAAAAGAAACACTTTTATTTAAAATAGCGTCACCTGCAGAGCCTGAAAAGTGCTCGTGGGCTTGATAAATGCTGTCACGTTTTTGTTTGTAATGCAGGGAAAATTCAAGCTGCTTGAAGACAACCCTTGTCTGCACCACAACCGTGATCGTAGCCTTGTTAGAAAAGGGATTGTTGTGGCCAGTCCCTGTCCTTGCCCTTTGGATGGGCACAAAGCACTTAGATCCGTTCATCGTTAGTTCTTTCACTGCACTTGTCTTCTTGGAACACCCCTACCCACAGCGTGTGCTTCCCTGCTCTTTTAAATACGTCCTGACTTGTTCTTTAAAGGGTCTTTTCTTTTCCAGGGGAGCGTGCGGATGGCTGTGGCTGCCTGTGCAATGAGCAGGGGTCACGGTGCCGAGCACTCCTGAAACCCCAGCCCTCCAGGGAGACTTACGTTCGAGTGCTTACTCGAAATGTCCCTCTGCATGCATGAGCTGTTGCTGACACACTTCTACAGTGAATCTGTAGTGACCTCAGACGCTGCTTTCTTGCTCTGGAGTAGGTGGAAGATGAGCAGGGATCGCTTGTCGCTGGGTTTTATGCTCTGCTCCTGCAGACTGGGTGCACGGTGCTCGGGGCAGGTGTGCACTCTCCCCTGGGTAGGTGCAGAACAAGCACAATGCAGCGGCTTCCCGAAGAACACTTTGGTGTTCTGAGTGTCTGGGACCTGTTTGAGAGCCCGCCGGGTGCATCCTGTGCTCCTACTGTGGTGACGTGGAGGTGGGATGTTTCCCTCCTTTCCAGCAGGATGCTTAACTCCACTACTTCACTGAGAACAAAGAGGGAGGCCAAAGCAATCCTGCTTGGACTTGGCCTGCTGCATGTAGATAGTACAAGCAGCGAGCAGGACATGATAGCCCCAGAACATTCATATTTGTAGTGGAAACTGTCAACTTTGGCTCTTCCTCGTGAGAAACTCCACGAGTTTGTGTCTGAGTCACAAACTTGCACCAACCCAGGCAGGCTGGTTGCGGCTCTGTCCCTGGGAAGGCTGCAGCATTAAAGCAAGCTCTGCCCTCCTGTGCTTTCCACAGTGCCCTGGCAATGCTCCTGGGGCAGGGCCGGGCGCCGGGGCAGCTCTCTGGAAGGAGGAGAGGTAGATGAGGGTTCACAAGCTTCAGGGACAGTGGGGATAGGGGCTCGCTCTCTCCTGCACTAGGGTCATTTGTCCCATACACTGATTGAATGCACTTCATCTGTCTCAGGCTGGGTGCCACAGAAAGGAGTTTTCATTGCGTATAAGGGCTTGTGCTTCTGATGACAAGTGTGTGCACCAAAGCGCACTGTCTGCTCAAACCTGAGATCGTCAAATTGCAGCTCGTAGCTGACAAAGAGGGAGTGCAGACTTGCACTGTCACTCTGGTGCCCGTCAGGGGAGTGAACAGAGTTCCCGCTTTGCCATGATTTTTAGGAGAAGTTGACATGGAAGCTTACCACTCATCGCTACCATCCTGCTGGTTTGTAATAACAACCACCACGGTGATTCCTGATGCTGATTCCGTATTGCAGCATAGCTGATTAATCCTCCTGTGAGCATGACACGGAGGCAGAAGCCCCACAGCGTTCCTCATGAAATAAAAGTTCTCCCCAACGTTGCAGAAGAGCTCTGTGTAGCTGGTTCTTGTGCCCTTGTCTTTCCTTCCCCTTTTCAGCAGGAGTTTGCATGGCCTGGATGGAGGAGGCATGAAAGCCCATTCCCCCGTGTTTGTAAGTGGCTACCGGGTGACCCTTCTAGCCATAAGGGAAGACTTTTTGCAGCCTGTCTCATTTTGCCTGCTCTTCTGTTGCTGCCAGAGGCTGCAGTTTGCAGAAAGCTGCTTTTCTGACAGGCTTTAAGAATTTAAACTCCTTGCACCAGCTCCCACCCCACAGGCACTAGTGGGGAGGACGTGCAGGTAGTTGGGGCTGTTGCAGTTGGTCTCCTCCCAACGTCGTTATGAAATACATTTTGTTCTGCAAGATGAATTTCACCCTTGGCCCTTCTGCAGCGCTCGGAGGGAAGACCTTGAACCCCAAGGAACTAGGAATCCACTGACCCCTTAAACCCTGAATATCCCACAGTAGCATTTATTCTTTCCAAGTCACAATCTCGTGCTGTTCATAAAATAAGGCAAAATTTATCCAACTTGTGGACCTTGTGGCCAGCCTGCGTTTTACACCTCGGCCGTTGAGTCCTGACCTGCGGATCCGAAGTGAGAGGCTGCTTCGCTGCCCTGTAGTGACTGCAGCTCTGGCTCTTCCCCCGGGCCTCCTGCTTGCTTGCTTCAATCTGTTTAGTTTGTACTGGTAGATAATTGGGTAACAACTTCAAGGTTATAATCTGGAATGTTTGCAGCTCAGGAAAAAGATTTATCTAGTAATATTAACTCATTTATCTTGTGCATCTTAAAGAACAAATGTATATTGAGGTGAATATTTAAAAGCTAACAGAAAATGCAGTGCAGTTGACTAATGACTATAGTTTTTTTTCTTATATTAGTATCTAAGTATTTAAAGATTTTTCATTTCCTTATTTATCCGTTTCTTTTCCCCTTTCGAAAAAAATAAACCAAAAAATAAACCGAGATTGAGAAGTTTTGATGAACAGACTTGCTGCAGAGATACTAGTTTCTGCTGCTGGTTTTTACGGGCTCCTCCTTTATTGGAAAGATTGCGTCGGAAGATGGGATGAGGATCGGATCTCGAGGCTCGGATATTGCCCCCGTCTGTCCAAGCAGGTTGACAGAAACGTTGGTGGGCGCTGGGCCGGGTCCTGACGCCTCAAGGGCGCAAACGCTTCGCTCTCGCCCGGGGGTGTCCGCGGCGGCGGCTGCGGGGCCGGGGAGCCGTCCCCGTCCCTGATCCAGACCCTGGCGTCGCAAGCGACCCGGGCGCGGGGCGGGAAACGGCTCCGGGCGCGGGAAACGGCCGCGTGCGCGGGAAAGGGCCGCGG
>JAVCKT010017595.1:1339-18304 GCA_032273925.1 Rhynchotus rufescens
TACATGTAAAATTATTGAATTCCTTCCACATGATTACATCATTCTAAATATATCAAGCAGCTATTTTAATAAGAAACAGTCAAGTGTAGTAATATTTCATATTTAGAAACAAAATACCTTTAAATATTTAAAATATAACCTGCCTTTGTAATTAGTTTTATTACATTTCAGTTAGCCTTCAAAAACAGCAAGAGAACAATAACAGTGACAGATCTACAGTTCTCTTCAGTTTTATAATGAACTAGAAGTCTAATTTTTTTTAAACTACTTCAATGTATGACTCACAGCCATTATGATCACCTTTTTCATCCTTTGATTCTCTTAATGTATTTTAAAATAAATCTAATGGTACAAAGACCTATAACTCAAAGTCGGTATTAATTTCATCTTTGATTCTCAAGTGTATTGCATATAACTTTATATTGAAGTGTTTTTAAAATTCCCAAGAACATAATCAAAGAAAATTTTAATAACTTATGAGCTTAAGTCATTTAAACTAAGCCTGTCACAGAGAAGCTTCCAGCTACACCACGATAGCAGTAAATGAAGCTCTGGGTCTGCCTTGGTTCTGCACGTGCTGCAAGCTGCTAGAGCTTATGCTTATGCTCTGCTTATGCTAGAGCCTCTGCTTATGCTGCCAGGGCTAAAGGGTGGTGAGCTCTATTTCCACTTAAATTTCAGTTCAAATATTCCATACATTCCCCTGACTTTAGTTATTCCTCTTTTTCCCCCCCGAAAAATAGATTTCAGCAGGAGCTAATTCTTCTGAAGATTATTTGGTTTCAGTAGCACCTTTAACACATTCCCACGGCTCTTCTCCTTCCCTCCAACAGCCCAAGCAAATGCATGCCCGCTCCTATAGCGGAAGATGAGAGGTGACAAAGCTTCAAAAACTTCAGTAGACCACGCAGGAGAAGGAGGCATAGAGAGACAGAAGAGTTTTTCCACACGCAGTTCAACATTCAGTTCTAGCCAGTGTTTTCAGACAGTCCTTTTACTCAACATCAAATTCATATAAGAAGAATTTAATCATGTCTTGTGCTAATGGGCTGTTTCTCACCTGTTTTCTCCCTAGATACCACTGTCTATGAATGTGTCAACATTTCTTGCCTACGATCAGCCCACGATAAGTTACTGTGGTGTACATCACGAACTGCTTGCTCACAAGCCCTATGACTCCAATTCCCAGGAAGAAACAGTGGAAACACACCTAGAAACTGATCTGGATCTGAGCACAATAACGACAGCAGCACGAATCAGTCAACACAGTCAGCAGCTGGCTTAATCATTTTCTTCTGTAGCAGAGGCTGCAACCAAATTCCATATAACGTGATGGACAAAAGTGAGAAGACATAACAATACGGATTCCAAAATCCCTGTTCAATTTAACAAGAACCATGAAGATGAATTGTTTCAAGTCTACGATTTGTAATTAGTTAAGTTGTGCAGTATTTTTTGACTTCAGAGTATGACCCTTAAAGTGAATCTTTTTTCAAAACTCATCCTACCTACCTGTATAAACTGTACAGATGTAATGTATTTTTCATATTGTAAAGTTTCAATTACCAAGAACAGCTGGTATGTACAGTACCATAATTTAATTACATCTTACTTTACAAATTTCAGTTTCTAAAATTTTAAATTAACAAAAGCTACTTCTTGTGTTATTCAGCTACTCTGTTTTGTAAGGACCGTTTTGTTACTGCTTTTATGCCCAGAAACCTTTAATCTAAAAATGTGTGCTGTGCAGAATATGCACTATTTTTACCATGGATAATGTGTAGAATTTTATCTACTTGCTCCAGAGACAATATATTAATTGAAAGGAGGGTTTAACTATTCAGACACGTAAGAAGTTGCTAAAGCGCATAACCAAGTTTTGTTATAAAGGAAAATCAAAAAACATTTTAACATTTCTTTGCAGACTTATCTGTTGCCTTGAAATACAACTTAACTTTTAAATCAGAAAAGCGTAATGCTAAGCATATATTTTAACAACAGAGCTCACGTATGCAGCTATTAGCTGATACTGATAAAGTTTTGCAAAGTCTCCCTGTTCTGCGAGATAAGATGGACAGGTGACTTTAACAGGCAGCTGTTGCTACCAAACCTGCTCTGTAACTACAGCCTGTCAGCTCAGGCATCTGTATTTCTATTTAAAGAGTTCAACTTGTACGTTCTAGAATTTATTGATAGAAGTTACCTGGAAGAGCAGTCACAACAGAAACTCCTTGTTTTCTTCTAGTCTGAAAAACCATCCTTAAACTATGCAGTCGGAAGGCGGCAAGCTGCGGGCAGGGGCCAAAAGCTGCTGCCACCAGGGAGAGCTGCTGCTGCTGCTGCCAAAGGCAAATAATGCGGGAACGTGCCCGCAGGGTTCAGCTGGTTATTCAAAGCAAGAAACCTCGGCTTTGCTGAAAAATATACAGTAATCTGGATCAAACGGCAAAAGTTAATAGTCCTTTATCATTATGCTATACCAAGCTAAGAAAAAAAAAATACAAAAAATGTAATATTCAAACTTTAAGTTACTACACTGCTTATTTGTCTACCATTTAATATCTGTACTGAGGCATTTTTATATCCCATTCTTTGATTTTAAACCTGCAAAAACCATTCAATACTGTACAAGAACCCCTTTTATAACACTCCCCTCATGTTGTAATCATAAAAGATTACAGAAATTAGGAACATATACCACGCTGACTGGGTGAAATATAAAAGGAAACACATGAGCCTTCCAAAATACAAGGGAAAAAGTTTCATATGGTGAAGTAACTTTTTTATAATAAAGAGAAATTATATAACCACAAATCTATTTTTCTGGATGTTTATCCCAGCATATTTTAGTGTGGCTTCCAAGCAGAAGACTGAAATTTAAAATTATAATTCAACTGTTTGTACTAAATATAAAGCAAATATGATGATGAAAAATACCTTCAAAATATTGTTAGCAAATGAATCTGCATTCCCTATCTTTTAAGTGGAACAAAGTGTCAAAACAGAATACATTGTATTGGTTATTTATTTACCATCTTAGATTTTGTAACATATTTTGCATAAATTATTTGCTATTCAAAACATTACTTGTCTTTTTAACACTCACCTTCCTTAACCTTCACGCTCCTCAGTTTCTTATTCCTTTACTACATGGCTCTGTAATTTCCTACTACTTTTAGCAATACTGAAATTCTACCATGAAGAGTTTGAAAATACATTTTGCCAATTGTGAAATGAAATCAAAAATGGAGGTGCCACTCTGAATCAAGCAATATTTGGACTGCAGCAAGAAGTTAACTGCTCTGTTTTCAATGTTGCTCGGGAGGTCTTACGTTTAGTCTTGCTGGTCACCATAGAAGGTCTGCCTGATAGGTTACAATCCCATCCTTCTAAGAGATTATTTCAGTTATTTGTAACACTGTGTTTCTTAGCTTTAATTTCACTCACTACTCTCAAATAATTACTGTACAGGAGTGTGGTCCTGACATTTATGCAATCACTCAAAATGCAAAAATGGTCAAAGGTTCCATGTACTTCTAAGCTATAGAGGATCCCATGCGATTAATATCTTAAACACCTTAAAAAACTTAGACCCATCAATCGTCGTCTTCAGAAATGGGAGAAAAAAATATATGTATGTATTTGCTTATGCCAGCCGAAGGGGAACTGGTTTAGCCAAGCTGGTGAAAACACGCACAGCTACCAAGAGGGAAAGGGTCGGAACGCAGGGCCAGGAAGCAGCAGCAACTCGGCCAGCGCCAGGGCCAGACCCCTCAGCCTCCCTGCCCACTCGGGACACGTGGGCCATGCGAGGGCCCCACGCAGCCCTGGGACACGCACCCACCTCACACCCTGAACGGCTTTAATGCTGGCTTCCAAACTCGCCCCTGGACACCGGCTTTTTAATGCTCTATTTCAGTCTGACACCTGCTCTGGTTAACAAGACAGAGGGTTACAGGAAAACTGCATGACAGGACCTTCCTCAAGAAGTCGCATTATAAAAGCTTAAAATAAAAAGTAAGGCTAACCCAAACCAGGACTTGTTCTTCAGAGGGGATTTTATTGCACATACGGCTGCTTTCCAACCTATTATTGCCAGCTTATCCTGACTTGGAGTGCACAGAAATAGACTGTGGCCTAGTTCTGCGAACAAAGCAAACACATACCTTCTAATTGAGCCCCAGTGCTTTCAACTACAAATTAGCAAGAGGAAAGTGGGCTGAGCCTATGGGCTCAAATATTTATTTACAGAAGGTCATTTTCATATATCATTTTACTTTGCAGTAAGATCCATAAAACTGAAATAGAGGTAACAACAGGATCAATCTCTGTCTTACAGTTAATTGATACCAACATACCCTGGGAAAACATTTTATTAAGGAAAAGCTGAGCAAATTCATTATGTTTGCAAAATGCAAACTGATGGAGAATGTAACCTCTATCAATAAAAAGCCCAGCCAATTACATACATGAATTCAAGTACAAGCAACAACTCACACCATCCATCACTGCATCATACTTGTACAGCAATTTATTGGGCTGAAACACCCATTAGGAAATTAAGCACAAGCTCTTGAGTGGAGGTCCTATCCAAAGAAGATACAGAGCAAGATTAATGATAAATCTAACATAAATTATTGCATGTGTCTCGAGACAGCCTAAAATGTAACTATGTATTTGCATATTAAAAAACATGAGAATAATAGTTATACAAGAAAGTAAATGGCTGTTTGAACTAAAAGTGAACCAGCTTTGCAGTACATGAGACTATACAAACTATTTGCAGAAATCTGAGCACTAGCACTGAGAAGAAACACATATATATTTAAAAGAGATACATCTCAGACATCAAACTTCTTCTGACAATACACAACAAAATGCAGCAAATGCACCAGTCTCAGAAGCTGTGTACCAGCTTGCTTTACTGTCAGCCACTCCGCCTCTCCCCTTCTCTCTCAAAGCACTTTTTGTCTCTTACAGTTATTGCCAAATCTCAGGCTGAAAATGAGGTCAGAAATTCTGCTAAAACTAAATATTAAGAGTAAATAAATAAATCTGCAAGGGTAAAGCACTAACATGAAAAATAAAATTAAGACCTCAAAGCCAAGAGAACTGCCTTAGTAGCAGTGTAGATGCTTGGAGATAGTAAATGTAAACAAATGATATGGCCATGTATAGCGTCAAATACAACCCACTGTACTCAGATCCCACATTTAGATGTCATCTGGTCTAACAGAAAAAGTTTTATTGAGCAGGTGAATGTTCTAGAGTTTGCAGCAAGAAGTGGCGGTTAAGTTGTTTTTAATTGGTTTCTGAAAATAATTTTATTTGGAACAAACCAAACTCCCCCCACTATGGAAAGAGAAGCGGAATTCCCAGAAGGGTTGAGGGGATGAGCTCGGAAGGCCCTGTTCGGAGCAGGGCAGCTGGAGCAGGTTGCCCAGGACCGTGTCCCGCTGGAGTTATAATGGCCCTTTCTCAGAAGACTTTTTTTTTTCCTCTTTGTAACACAGCCCCAAATAGAAAGTTTACTTTCTAAAACATTTCCTTTCACAAGAAACACTGCCTTTTCTCTTTGTTCAAGTGGAAATGAATGAGAGGGTATCATAATAACATTTTTCATTTCCTTTTTTGGCACATAAATACAATTATCATGTCAATAGAAATGACAAGCTGATGCCTTTCAGGTAGTTTGATAACATCCATCCCGCGACCTGAAGCATAGATGGTATCCAAAGCCCTGTAGATTTAATTACCAGATTTCCCCTGGGGATTTCTTAAAACTCAAGGTTCCTCTCACCAGGAACCATGTTTTCAGTTTTCTCAAGTCCATCACACTGTTTCTCTCTAAATATTGCTACACACTTTCAACATAGAAACAACACATTTCCAACTAAATTAAGTTCTTTAAAGGACTCACAAAACTAAAATGCTACCATTCACACTAATCTTTTATTCTATACCAGCTTGTCTGTATGATCTGTATTTAAAGTAAATAATTACTAAATTCCTAAAAAATATTCTAGTATTGTAGTGAATTAATAGTGCTATTACAAAGTAACAAGGCCAAAATCTATTTTCCTGCTCTGCCTAATTATAGAAGCTGATTAATATTAATTGTAAAGTTTCAGCATAAATCAACATGAACAGAGTCCATGATTAATGTTATTTTAATGAACACCTAAGGAATTAACATTTTGCCACTAGAACCTTGCTGAGAATTTTCATGTAAGCTAAAGTGCAGCGTGTACAACTGTGAAAATCCCACACGGCACAGAGCTTATATTCTACTTCATCAACATCAATTTTGCATGTAAATAAATCATTCTTAAAACTGTCTCTTTAGATGGTTAACTACAACGCAGCCCTGCAGCGTGGCAGCAAACAAACCCACAAGTGGAATCCATTCAATTCAGCCAGTCTTGTTGCCTTAAGGACCTAATACCTTCCCAACAGTGGACACAGCCGAGCGTCGCCAGGAGAGGCACGACACGACACGTGTAAGGGTAATAATTTACAAGTGAGCATTAATGTTACATTAGTGTAGAATTTCCTTGGATCAACATCACAGCCTCATTAATGTCATACAGCTAAAAAAGGATGCAAGTTATTGTAGTAAACATCAAAGGGTTTAAAAATGATCAGTCATAGCATTTTTTTCCCAAGCTCTCAGAGATGACTTCCCACTTTGCATTCCACAAGAAATACATTTTTAGGGTGGATGCAACTCAGCAACAGTTCAACCTACAGTCTAATCATAAAATGATCGCACCAAGAAAACATATTTCAAAGGCAAATAACTTAGACTTTGCATATACTAATTCTCTGCTCCCTAGAGAACAAAAGCTCTTCAGCTGGAGGGATGGGAATATTCATTAATAACAAATGATCTGTCACTTCAGCACTGTGTACCTCAGTAATTTCACTAGTTTTGTATAAGTGTGTCATGAGGCAGGGAAAGCCGTTCACTGAAGCATTCATACTGACTATGTACTGTTGTCATTTGTTCTTTCAAAAGAAATAATGAAGTGATTTATTTTTCTACTAATGATGACACACCTTTCTTCTACATTATGCTGTTGGTAACTTCATTTTTTACTGCTGTAGAACCTTCTAACTAGACTTAACTGTGCAAACTATCTTGAATTTATTATCCAGAAGTCTTATTTTCAGGAAAGGCAAATATAAAGCTATTAATGGTATTTTTGATAAAAAAAAATTAAATATGCAAGTAAGATCCAGGAAGACTTTTTTCCTGTATACAGCTTCAGCACTGCTGAGTCGGTTCATATTTCTTCTCCTTACACTTCCTCAATGCACCTCCTTATCTGAGCTCTCACTGTCACAGTGGGGAACATAAGAAAGAAAAAACATTCAGGCTGAGATTTAAAAAAAAAAAAACAAAACTCTAAGTATTAAATGCCTTTCAGCTCTCCATTTCAGAGCTGAACAGGTTTGCTACCTACTGAGCACATTACAGCTTGTCTGACTCAAGTGGCTTTTACTTCATCACTGGATCTTTCAAATATAAACTCAAATATGCTATAACATGCTAATAAAAATCAAGCTTTTTCTTTCTACCACTATTCAAGGTGTGCTTTGCACTCTAAAGCCTTAATACACATGAATAATAAGTCTCAGAATAAACTGTTCCTCATCCACTATCATCAAGTGACAGCAACACAAATTTTAAAAATGAGACTGAAAGGAGTGAACTAGATGTCCTTTTCATCTCCAAACAAAATCAACTTTCCTATTATAGATGCTTCTCCAAACACTTGCAGTCTTGCAGGTGGAGTCTAATCTGCATCATACGTAACCGTTCTTGTTATTACAGTATTTTCCCTTATGCCTGACCTAACTGTTCCTAACTCTGATTTAGCACAAGGCAGAGAGGAACGTGGGCACTTCTGTTTGAGTCTCAGCTTGAACCCAAGAAACTCTTGTTTCCTCTAATGGGCACAGGCTGCCCAGAGAAGCCCCCATCCTTGGAGATGCTCCAACGTCAGCAGGACACGGTCCTGGGCCACCTCCTTTAGCTGCCCTGCTCTGAACAGGGCGGTTGGCCTGGGCAGACACCAGAGGTGCTTTCCTGCCCCACTGCATCCTGTGAACTAGCTCATAAACCTGGCACCTGCATGAGGTTTCTGAATTTACTGAACACTTCTGACTTCCTCATGGTTCTGGGACAGCTGACATGGAATCTCACAGAAGGCAACTGGATCCCAGAGAGGCTTAAAGATCTGCCTCTGGTCTGCACCTCCGGATCAATACTGTGGTTTAAATTTAAAATGACAACTTTATGTGTATTGTTTCCAGACTCACAAAATATCTAGCATTGCATCTCTTCTCTCCCAGGAGAAGAGCTTGTGTCTTGTTCCTTCTTTTCTTCCCTGCTGACGTGCATTTTGCCTCCTGCCTTGGGAAGTTCTGCTTTTTCCTTTAGCAAGAGAAACATCCACTGAAATGAAGTACTGACCTCAGTTCACTTGCGTAACGAAATTACATTCAAAGATTCCTTCATGTCATAGGCAAAGATCTTACTAAAAAGACAGCATTATTCACACAGAAAGAACAAATTAATTCATGCTTCCAGAAATAGGCATTAATGACGTACTCTGTGTTTGAATTTTTCTATGACAAAATTCACAGAAAATGATATACAAAAGCATTCCTAAAGCCACAATAGTTATTGGACTACAACACTCACCTCATAAGCTTACACTTCAAGAGATTTAGTTATATGGAAAATTTTCGAGGCTCATGGTCATAAAGGTAATAATTTAAAATAACTGGAAAATAATCTAAATAATTGAGTAATATAATATTACAAAAGAAATATTTTAAACACGTATGTAGCATCAAAAGGTCAATTAAGTTGAAATCTTATGACTTTCTCCTCAAAGTTTCAAAGCTGTCCAATGGACAGGACTTGTGAGATAAACAAACAAACCAGCAATTAAGAATGAAGATGAAAAGTTTCTCAAAAACAACTCTTGAGATGGTTACAATTACTTATCGTGAGAAAACAATAATCTCACATCAAGTTGTCCAAAAATGATGAGCATTTCTCTGAAGAACATTTTCTTCTCTGACCCAAGCTTTGCCAAATATTTCCAACCAGAAAAAAAAAAATCTATTTAGCAGAAGGGGTAGATGTATGAACAAAATGGTGAGAAACGGTAAGGAGAGAAAGTAGTAAGAAGCAAGACAGAGGCAGCTGTAAAAGGGCCAGATGGAAGAGTAATAATAGGCCTGGATCACAGCAAGAATGAAAAAAACAAACACAACTGAGAGTTATCATTTCTTCAGCAGTCCTCAAGTTCATATTTGAGATGCACAAGCCCTTCCACATTTTTTTCCAAAGAAATAAACAGCTTATGTTCACTCCTAATAAAAGCTTAACTCAAATTTCAAAATACTTTAAATAAGATAGGGAAGAAAAACAAACACAGTAAAAATAACCTTGTAAAGACTTTTGAAAACTCCTTCTAACATCTTATTAGGAAACCTTATCAACTGACAAGTATAAGTAAAAACCCAACTCTAACCTAAAAGGTAAGTAACAGATGACTGCAGTGTGAAAAAGAAAGGTTAGCTGTGACACCCTGGCATTCCTCATGTTATCAGGTGCCTCCATAGTCAACTTTTTGTACCTTTTGACCAAAGCCCCAGGATAAATACTGATAAATATTGGAGGTCTGTAGATCACGCAGAACTACTCAGCTTCCTCAAGGCTCCAAGCAGCTCTGAGGAACTGCAGGGACTTGAGGAAGCAGCGCCACTGGCCCTAAGCAAGCGCACGGGAAGCACGAAGGCCAAGGCCAAGGCACCAAGCGCGCTGCCGCCTCACGCTCGCGGGAGGCGGCGCGGGCTGTGGGGCAGGGCGGGGCAGCGAGCGGGCCCCACCGCCGGGGCAGGGAGCGGGCCCCACCGCCGGCGCAGTGCCAGCCACGGAGCTGCCGCCGAGGGGACACTGCACATGAAGACACGCACATCAGAGAAACGCAGCGCTTCAGCTCCAGCTCCTCCTGCTGCTTGGACACCTCAGCGCAGACGCCTTGCTGTGCTTCTGACAAAACACGCTTCGACTTTGTAGCAGTAACACTCTAAACCGAAGCAGTAAAAATACATATATTTGTATCCAAATACGCACACACAATTTTCACCTTTTTGAACAGCACACAGACAGGAAAAAAAACCCTGTGGTACCCAGCTTTCAAAATTCATATAAAAATAGTCGCTTTGCAATCAGATATACTTGATTCAAGGATGACAAGTCAGGTTTTGTGGGTTGCAGAACCTTATAAATCTTTTTTGATTTCTCCTGGAGTAGAGGGAAGAAGGGAATTGTTGAAGGAAAAGATGATGGATTACATTTGCCTGTGGGTAACAAGGCTTCCTACAAGGAGACGCTGCATAGGCCCTGAATAGTTAGACAGCTGCAATACACAGCTTGAGGGCTAGAGAGACATAGAGTCTGGTCCTTGGATTAAATTTAAGCTGAAAAAAAAAAAAATGAATTAAAAAAAAAAGGAAGGAAAATAGGATGAAATTTCACAAAATGTCTTTTTTTTTTTTTTACATAACTTTTTCCTTTTATTATTTTGCTTGGCTTAAACATAGTAGGCCAAACCTCAATTTCTTCTGTAGTCCTACACATTGCAGAAATAATGCAAGTCCTTCTGGTTTGCAGGAATTCTTCCCTCTTGCAACATGAGTGCTAATGATAGCAGAAAGTAACAGCCAAACTGCACTGAGGAAGTGTGAAAACAGTTGAAAAATTTTCACTTGAAAATAGATACAAACAAAACTGCATTTTAATAAAATGGTGAAGTATATTTCCATGGAGGAATACCATAAATATGGGATTTCTCTATATTCAACATTCAATAACACTGACGTTAGGGCTTAGAAAAGCTCCGCAGAAGGGAGGTGGAATTCCTCCACCTTCTCTTTAAAGAGACTTTAAAGCTTTAAAGCTAGGTTTTATTGTAGCCTAATGCTGAAAGCATGAAAGCTCTGTCCTGCTGAATAGAAGAAACTAAAATCCAGGTGCTAGGCAGCCAGGCCCTTCCCTGCGCTTCAGGTATCCTCACCTTCAAGCTTGCTCCACGGCTAAGTATTCTTAGTGGGTTTTCAAGATACAGACCCACAGATCAGGCCGCAGATTCCCAGGAAAACTCTCCTTTTGCTCTGAAGCTCTTGCCTGAGAAGTGCAGAATTGCTGCCAGCTGAACAGGCCCTTTCCCGAGGAAAGCTGGGAAGGGCCCTTCACTGTGGAAGGCGGCTCCTGCAAGCGGGCAGGCGAGGCCCTCCGTGCCGTCACGCCAGGGAAGCAAGCCCAGGGAAAAATGATCCTATCCATCACAGCAGCCCAGAAGAGCATCACAATTCATGTAATAGTTCATAGATCAAAAGTGTCAGAATATGTTCAATTTTTTCTTTTTTTTTGCACTTTTATGAACTTCAGGCTATTTTCTGTCTTGCCTGACGTACTACTTGAGCGAAAGCTAACAAGGTATTGAATGAAAATTCATTAGCAGCTGGTCAAGTGTAAACAGTGCATCAATCATTTTTATTTCCTTAGCATCAGCAATTTTAATTTCAACTCTGGAAGAAACTTTGAAATATATCACATAAAACAGTGATATTTGATGGTATGGTTTTAGATTCTCAAGCTTATTGGAAAAAGGTCAGTACAACATATAATGGAGCTATTCTTTATATATAACCAACAAACCTAATTATAAAAAAGTAATGAAGCTTCTTCAGCCAGAGCAGGTAGAAGATCTACAGCCTAGGCTAGAAGAAATCCATCGGTGTGTAGCACAAAGCTCCTCTAGAAGTTGTAGAAGAATCACAAGGCTGCCTACTTGGCTTATATTTACAGGGCTTCTGTACAGTATTAAGAAAATGTTTATTGTGGGTTTTCTTATATTCCAAAAAAGAATAATCTCAAATAAAGTTGTCCAAAAGTGATTAATTTATTACTGAAGAACCCACTTGGATGTAGGGCTGTCTCTGCAAGGATCACAGTTCATTTAACTATCTCAAGTTGACCCACAGTCACATAAATAGCAATTCCCTAGGCTGCTGTGGAGGGCACTTCCACTTAGCATTACTTTAACCATCCACCCCAATTTTCCTCTGGGATAGCGTGGATCATCTTGTTAAAAGTTACTTTGTATTTATTGCCTCCCTTTTATGCACTAGCCAGCTATTCCGTTAAACAAAGAAAACTAAATGTATTTTAAAGCGTTGTGCTGGCTATTTATCACCACCTTCTCATCCTGATTCACAATCATCTTAACATTCCTGTGGCATCTTCCTGATTATCCAAGTTACGACAAGACTGATGGATATATCACCTAGTTTATTGCCATTTTTCTTAATAATTTTTTTATTGGTTTCTTTTGACTTCTCCTTCAATTCATGATTGAAATTCTCGGATGTCCCTTCTCGGAGATGGTGTATTTTCTGCAGCAGAAGCTCTGTGCTACACGGAGCGAGCAGCCGCCCTGGCCTAGGAGCTGCGTATCAAAAGCTTCCTCCGGTCAGGAGCCAGCTCTCCGGGAGGGAGGCAGCAGGCTCAGGGAGAGGACTCGGCTCCCGCAGCGCCGCAGCTGGGAATACCAAGGGCAGGATCACACCCCAGCTGTTGGCAAGCACTGCCTGACTCACAGGCTGGCCTACAGATCTGTTTCAGATGTATGCACGCTCTATACTATAATTACAAGTAAGAACAGGAAAAAAAGTTGCACTAGCTGTCCAAACAAAATCTGAAAGAACTAATGCTCCTAATTACTACTTCTTCAGGCTTCTTGCTTTATTTCATTAAGTTGCATTAACTCTTTGGGTTGGCCATAGTATTCCACTGAAGCTGTTCATAACTAATTGTCAAGCAAGTAATTTGAATATATGACCTTCTACCAAATGGCACTTTTTCTCCAGACATGGAAGAGCCAAACATACTACCAATTCTTGTGAACACAGAGAAATCTGAACTGCATCACTCACATCAGCAATATCAGTGCTGAGAGCAGAATTGCCTCCCCTCATGCTGCAGGTGACAACTCCTGTTAATAACATTTGCTTTTGTTGGATATGTTCAAAGGAAAGTTACCTGCATCCCTAACTTCAGCCCTGCCTTCTTCAACTCACCAGGTGCGTAACACCCAGCTTGTCACTACAGAGCTGCTGTGAGGACATTAGCCATGTAACTTTGAGAATATGGCAGTGAAATTCTAGGTGTATTACAGGGCAGAGGTCTTCAAACGCTCCCATAAAGACCCCACAACCTCCCTCAGAGAAAAATGCAAGCGAAACACTAATGTGAACATGCGAACACCACGGCAGGAGGAACTGAGGAGAAACATAAAAGTTAATGGTGTGCAAAAAGCTTCAGCTCTTTCAGTATCCTCTGCCTAGCAATCCCTGGGCAACATCCAGGGGGGCAGGCAAAGCTGTAAGGCCCTCAAAGATGACACAGGTGAGACCTCCTGTTGAGACCAGCTTTTTGCTCCTCCCGGACAGTTTTGCTCAGCAAAACAAGGCCAAGGCACTGGGGGAAACAATCTGCTTCAGGCAGTAACCACTGGAACCTAGTAACCTCCTACTCACCCCCAGAAAACCAAGAGCAGCGAAGCAAACATCTCTCTCAAAGGAGAAATGATGTTCTTCCTCATTTTCATCAGCTCCCAAGAGCTGCCAGCTCTCTTTTACCTGGAAACAACTCACCAATACCACAGATTTACCAGCATAAACATTTCGCTATAACATCATCAGGAATTATAAATATTTCTATAATTCTGTTCAAACAAAAGTATCTTTCAAGGAGGAGCAATAGCTTTAATTAGAACAGCTATTATAGTTGAAAAAAGCCAGACAGCTTTTAGGACTAGAAGACCTTATTGGTTACCATCACTTCTTAGATATTAGCTTAAAATAACATTTTAAAGGAAATACTATGAAACGCTTCCAAAGAGAAATGCAAAAAACCTATTTCTGTTTTAGCCCAAAGAAATAAAGGCCATGTTGAAAAATGTCACTCGGTGTACCTGATTTTTCAGAGCAGATGGGCTTGCCCATAATTTCACAACATGCTGCTGCTGGAGTCTTAGCTACTTCTTCAATTTAACCAGTGCACAGATAAGAGATATTATCTGTTGCAAAGGATATAACCACACAGTTAATGACAAAGGACATGACAATTATTATCTGCAGCAGTGTATAACATCGTTCCATTTTAGACAGGTGGGTTATAAGGAATCATTAATCATATTAAGAGAAGTGATTCTGCAAATTGCTGAACTTCTGTGGCACTCAGAGTACCTTATAGAAAACACAAACAGTGACATAGGATGTCCAGTGTCCAGGCCTATTTTGCCTATTTATTAGTATAAAAGAAGTAAACAATGACAATATATTACTAATTATATTCCATAAACCTCTAATATTTCTATTAATACGTAATATTTCTGATTAAAATGTAGTCAGTAAGACAGTACCTGTAGACCCTCCTCAAAGTTTGACTCTGCTCAGTAAAAATAGTCACAGCGATGGCTGCATTTTTACCACTTCATGCTTTTGTGCATACTCTTTCATGCTCTCCTTCCTGTAAACAGCAGTTATCACTTGAATCACACAAAAAAACCCCATTGCAAAATAAAATTCAAAATTCATTTTGTCTACAGCTGTTCAGAAGTGGGCAGATATAAAATTGACAATAACCTTGTCAGCATCAGTCAGCACTTCCTGAGATATCCCAGCATGTTTCATTGTGGAATCTTGCTTCTGTATGTGCACAAGTGAACACAAGAGGCAGCTGGCTGAATCCAGGAAATTAGTAGGCCTATTTTCTTTTTTTAAACCTCCAATTAGAAAGAACAAGTTTTCCAAACACTTGAAAGTCAAAATAACAATAAACCAACTTCCCAGCCAAATATAGCAAGGAAACAGTAGTAGACTGGAAAAAGATTGTAACCAAAGCAAAATATTTTCTGTTTGTGTGCATCTGCTCTCACACATATACATTGCACATTTGTGCACATGCACAGTGGACAAAATAGAGCAAAAAATATGGCCTTTTTTGTCATATTAAGAATACTAAACGAATTTCCAGACACAGACTTACCATGACCTCCAGTTTTACTTTTCATTAACATCTTTCAGGAACGTGCATCAATTTATACTCCTTAAATCTTCTTATTTACATGGATTTCAAACTGATCATTAACTCCTTTCTTTTGCAAAGGCCTTTTGTTAAGTATGTTGGGAACAGAAGAATAGGGGGATTTCCTTTTCTAGATATCTCTATTTACACAACAGACTAACAATAGTTTACTAACAATATTAAGCTTTAAAAAGAAAAAAAAGATAGATGCATTACTACTTAATGGAAAAGATAATCCCAGATTATTGCTGGGGGGGACTCCACAGCCCATCTGGGCAACCTGTGCCAGAGCTGAACCCCCTGTAGAGGCAACAAGGCCTGGCTTAGGTTCAAGCGGAACTGCCTGTGTTTGTACCCCCTGCCTCTGGCCCTGCCTGGGAAACACCGAGGACACTCCAGCTCTCTTGGCTCTTTTTCCCCTTTGGAAGATCCTCCAGGAGCCTCCTCTGCTCCTAGCTAAGGGCTCCCTGCCCAGCCTCTGGAGCTGCCAGGGTGCACACGCAGCTCGTCCACCTGGATGCACCCTTAGCAATGACGGCCTTTCAGAGAAGAAGTTCAAACTAGTCATTTTGGCTTGGGTTATAAAGATACCTTTCCTTGTTTTGTTAAAAAGCTTAGCGAAAGGTTGAGTTTGCTCTTAATTTGTCCATAATACTATTTTTTCCATTAAGAACTCCCCAAACTATCAAAGATTGATCTTTTCATAGGAAGTGTTAGGTAGACTAAAAGTAAATCCTTTCTAACTGCACAGGAATGACTTGTAGAATAAATCTGGTCCACAAAAATGAGCTGTCATAAACAATTAAAATAAAAACAAAACAGTATAAATGCCTGCTGGAGGACTGGACTCCGTATACTAGCATTTAGAATAATAACAGAAATGGCATCCCAACATTTAGAAAAATGATCAGTCTTTACTGTCCTTGAGAAAATAGGAAATCGGTCTCACATAATGACAATCATTTTGCATAAACAGCGAAAAAAATATTGTAAATTAAAGAGCTAGCTAGATGTTAAGTAAACAAATCCTTCTACTATTTATTTGTAAGGCTTGTTTATTACCATAATCAAGGATTTATTTCATCTTGGGGAGAGAGAAAACACCACTTCATTGAAGGTTCCCTGAAAAAAATATGAGTCTTCAGCAACCTAATATATTTGCAGCGCTGTCAGGTATAGCGAATACAAATTACTGCCTATCCTTCTGAATCATCCTCTGCAGAGCCACACGGCCTCATCGCCCTATATTACTTCAGCGCAGGCCTTAAGTAAGGATTCGATTAATCCTGGAATAGCTTGCCTCAGAACCGCCAAATGAAAAACAGGGCTTAGGAACAGAAAAGCTTTCATTATCTTTGCCTAGTTCCTGTGCACAGATCCAGGTTCCTACAAAGTCTGCAATGCCATAAATAGTCAGGTAAATTTAGCTGCAGCTTACTTGCCAACTATAAATCTATTTGTGAATTCGCTAGATTACTTCAACCTTTCAAACACAAGATTTTTTTTTTTCCCTGAACATTTCATATTCAATTTCTCTTTAAAATTATATGTTTGGCAAAGGTAACGTTGGAAGAATGATTTTTAATTTCCCCAGTACTGCATATAAAACACAACAACACCCACCATATGGGAGCTCAGAGACAACTAACTGAAGCCCTGAGCCGACGGCAGCAGCAGATCCGCGTTCCTGCGCAAACGCCAGCATACTGTGCCATCGGGGCACTGATTTTACTGAACACATCTTTTTTTTTTTTTTTCTGAAGCCCGTATGCTCACTAGTCAGTTAACAA